>JAECUM010008605.1:0-40000 GCA_016617855.1 Megalonaias nervosa | reverse complement strand
CAAGATGTATCCATATTGCTCATGAAGCCTGCTGCTTTTATTGCCAAAAACAGGTTTTCATTCATGGGTAATCAGATATTGGTCCAGTCTATTCTTGACAGTTCATTTCAAGGTCATCTACAGGACCCAGTGTGATCTCTGAAGTCGTATTTCAGGAATATCAGGACATTATATCAAGGTAGATCATGCCTCATTTTACCTTTAAAAGAGGGGAAGGATGATATATCAATATGGACACTTTCATCCTGAATAAAATCAGCTATCTGTCCCACATTTTGGACTAAACCTACATCAATGAATTTACATTGCATATCAGCTCACAAAATTTTACAGTCACCACAAACACTGCATATGAGTGAAACTGTTCTCTAACTGTAATTATCCATGCCATGGGATGGAGATCTGAGTACATTTCTGAGTTTTTATTGGAGATCTTTCATCCTAAAAGACTGAATTTGATCTGGAGGAACCTATACCCATGGTACAGAAGATTGCCTTTCCAGGACATTCAATGGTTTTATAAAGATGGAGCTTCACAACTTGCTTTGGATTTGCGGGAGGGAAAGTTTTTCCCTTTCAAAGCCGCTCCCTGACATATGGAGTCTATTTCAGTAAGGTTACCTTGAAGCTGTCTCGCATACCTTAGAGAACCGGAGATGGTCTTTCTAGAGTAGTGAATGTATCTCCCTCCATCGCTTACCTATTCTTCTAAGGTATTATGATTATGTAATGCATTTTGTAGAAGAAACCAATTTTTTTCTAGTAAAATATGTCTCTTCAATAATACTTACCCAATCATAATACACATACAACCTCCCAGACACCCTGCAGTTTCAACCATAAAGTGTTCCTTCCATTTCAGTAGTAACTGATGATGTCGCAGGATTTTACTCCAATCCTAGTAACAGGGAAAGATTACTCTAACTACCACCTAGGTGGGCAGATAACTTTCAGATTTTTCGCTAAACTTATTTAGCCTGGGAGGGCTGGATTTGCGAGGTTGTAGTAGTTCTCCTAAGTACTATGATTTGGTAAGTATTGTCGAAGAAACATATTTTACAAGAAAAATTGTTTTTTTATTATTCTATTGAATCCATTGGTATGTGTGGCCCTTCACCTTTGGGTAATTGGTCCTTTATGCCCCCTTTAACTACTGGGTTCTGGACCCAGAGTAGAGGTCATGCCAAGGCTAATGTTCTGCCATCACAATGGTTCCTTGTTAGGTGACATCCACAAGAAAGGCTGAAGGCATAGCATCATCCAGGAAAGAAAAGCAGTCTCTTCATACTGGAACTTCTGTAACACACAGAGCCCCCACACATCATAAGAAAATAGTATGATAAATTGCACAGAGTGTTCCTGTATCACTACCACTGAAGGACACAGTGATGCCCAGCATATCTCCTGCTTGTTGTATTCTAGAAGATGATGCCTTATCTATTCTTGTCAACTCTAATGAGCTCAAGGTAGAAACCTTATTTATGCTTCCTATCAGGTCCACCAGCTTTTCTCGGAGGAGGAGGAGGAGATCTCATCCTTTAATAACAACTTCATTTACAACCTCTTACACACAGACTTTGCCTGAAGTCACATTACAGTGCATGCTTGAAGCTGTGGTGAAGAAATCCATGGATTAACTTTCTGTCATAAATTCTACAACAACAGAACTTCTATCATGACATTGTGCTGGACCTTAAAAGACATTCTTAGGGCTGCTCCATTTGAAGCCAACTCCCTTTCTACAGGACTCATCCCTACCATCGCTTCACAAGATTTGGAGGATCATCAACACAGATCCTTTACAGCTGTTCCAGACCCATTGCAATCAGCCGGGAAGCATACAAACATGAATCACCCCTATTGGCCATCTGCTAAATTTTTCAAACAAATGCACCTACAGACCATTGTACAACCTCAAATGAGACCTCCTCCTTGTCAGTTGGGTTCACAGCCTGGAAATTGCTGAAGAGTCACTTGGGAGAAGTTCTTTAACCTACCTTCCTTTCTCAAAGAAGAGTAGGGAGAACAGCCCTAAGGACTTACACCTTCTACTGCCATGCATTCCTCTCACAAATGCCCCCTTTGGTGCCCATCTATGGTTCTTCTTGTAGGCTTGGTCAAGGATCATGAATTATAGGTAGGTCCTTGTTATTGTGAGTAAGGGTTACTGCAGTTTTAGAAACAACCCTCTCTATCAAGGATCTATATGTTCTTTCATCTTGTGAAATTAAAGAGAGGTGCACACCCACTTGCAGAAAGGTAAAGTAAAGAGGATCCTGAATGATCAATTTCTAGAAAATTCTACTCCTCAATCATCCTGGTCACCAAGAAATGAAAAAAAAATTCAGATCATACTTGATCTCTCTGTGTTAACTGGTTTCTCCTGGAGGAACATTTCAAGACAGCACTTTCTCAATCCTGAAAATGTGATGCATCTATCAGATTGGGCAGTCTCCATTGGCCTTCAGGATGCCGATTTGCACATCCTGATATTTCCTCCACATCGAAAATACCTCTGGTTTTTCTTGGACTAGGAAGTTTTTTTTCTAGGTTCTGCCATTCAGAATTGTTTTGCATCCAGAGTACTCACCTGAGTTATGGGAGTAGTAGCATCTTACTTCTGATTACCGGGAACCCCAATTCTCCAATACCCAATGATGGCTGATCCACACAGTGTAATGGTTCAGTCTCCCTATCAGGATCTGCTCCTTTGTAAGTTCACAGTAACTTGGCTGTGACTCTTAATCAATCATGAGAAGTCAGAGCTCATTCCATCTCAGGACTTTGTTTACATGGGAATGAACTTTCTTATTAACCAGAACTTAGTCTGGGTCCCACTGGATTACATAGCTCAAATCCTGGTACTTCTAGAGGCCCCATGAGCAAAAAGATCTTGAATTTGCCTATCCCTATTGGGAACCTTGAATGCTACTGCAGACTTGATCCCCTTAGCATGTTGTCATGTGTGCCCTCTACAGTTTCTTCTTCTCACAAGGTGGAAACCACACAGGAATAGTAGCTCTGATTCCTGTTGGACCAGATTTCATTGCCTTTTACACTGATGGATGAATCAGGACAGATTCCTGACTGGGGTCCCCATGCATGCCCTTGACCCGGCTCTTATCTGTTTGCAGATTGGGGCACTCATTTTGAGCTGGAGGGCATCTTATCCAGGTTCAGTGAACTTGGGATGACCATACCTCCACATAACTATCTGATGGACTTATTTGTGACCAGGCTCAACAACAGACATCCCTTCTGTGTTTCTCCAGTCCTGGACCAGAGAGCCTGGGCAGTGGACACACTTTTTTCAGCTTCCAGTGGGATTGTCTGTTCATGTAAAAACATCAGAACTTCCAATACTTACATTCAGTGCTCCACTGTAGCCTCAGTGGTTTTGGTTTATTGATCTTCTGTCACAACATAGGGGCTCCCTCCTCCACAACAGCCCACAGATTATCAACCTTCATGCTTAGCTCATCTCAGGCAATCAGTCCACCAGAAAAAGTTTTGGGGCCAGGTTGTCATTAGCATCATTCAGGCCAGGAGAGCTTCAACATCCAGGTTCTATGATGCCAGATGGAGAATCTTCTGTGACTGGTACAGCAGGAAACTCGTTGATCCTAACTGTCCCTCTGTTGCATTCATAGCTGATTTTCATTTGTTCCTTTCTGAGAACAAAAGAGGTTCAGTATCAACTATCAAGGCTATAGAGCTGCAATTTCCAACACTTAAATTCTCTCTGGGCTCAGCAATTGGTTCAGATTTGTATCTGGCTGATCTCATTAAGTATTTTGAGCTGCAGAGACCTGTCTCCAACTCCCTATCTTGTGTTTTGTGGTCTTTAATCAAAATCTTCTATCAACCTTTGAGTGAGACTTCCTTTCAGGACCTCATAATCAAGATTGTGTTTTTCCTTGATTTGGCATTGGTGAGAAGACACAGCAAGATTCATGCATTGTCTGTTGACACTGGCTGTCTCTAGTTTAGTGGCAGTTTATGATTCCATTTCTCTCCATTGCCAGCTAGGATTTTTAGCCAAAAATCAGTTATATTTGGTAGTTCCATTACCTATAGAGAGTCCCAGTCTCATTTGAATCTGTGCCAGAGATGATCAAGACAGGCTTTTATGCCCAGCTGGGGCAAAGCATTGCTATCTAAATGCCTTGAAAGGGAAAAGGAAGGGTAGGAAACATCTGTTCCTTCCTCTCAAGGGCTCTGTTGATACTTTTGGCTTCCACTTTCTCACCGTGGATTGTCATCACAATCAAACAAGATTATTAGTCCCTTGCTGATGAAGACCTTTCCTTTATGAAACTAAAAGCCCAAGAAGTTTGAGCTGTCACTGCCTCATGGACCTATCTAAATTATTCTTCCTTGGAGGATGTCATGACGGCATCATTGGCCATCCGATATTGTCTTCTTATATCCCCATTCATTAGCAGTACAAAGCATAGGTGTTTATTCTCTGGGATCCATTGTTTCTGTGCAACATGTGGCCGTGGATTAGTGCCTTTGGTGAACAAATTTGCTTGTTTTGGAAAATATTGGATTTCAAATGTATTACTTACTTGCATGTAAATTTGTTATTTCTGTTATTTTGTGTTTTAGAATTGCTCAAAGCATGCTGCACATGGTGGAACATAATCAGTTGCTTATCAGCACATGTAACTATTGCTTTGAATGGAAGACAAGATATTTAATTGACAAAAATGAAATGACATTACTCATTGCTCCATTTTACTAATGTTCATTTGTTTAATCACAGAATGTGTTTAGAAGTGTGTGATTTCAAAATTTTGCTGAAAACAACAGTCACTTTCTTAACATCAGGATACAGTGGCCTCTGATGCAATGCGAATTAAATTACACAATTCTTTATTTAATTGACAGGGATTTTCATTAGTATAAAAACTTTAACCAAGATGACATTAAAGCTGTACATTAGACATGAGGGTTGGCAAATATATTATTGGCAGGTGTTACATCTTTGTTTTAATGTTAATCATGTGATCTGATGTATCAAATGAATGATAAATAATATTGGCTGAAAGAAAACACCTAGAATTTTATTAGTATATATTTATTTCTCCTTAAAACATTATTATTGAACAAAATTAAATGTACAAATACCAATAAGTGAAAAAAAAACCAAAACAAATTTACATAAACTAACATTATTACTATATGTGTGACTGGCATTTTGTTTAGTCCTACCACCACAACACACACATATATGTATTCATTTAATTCTCTATCCTTCTCACTCAGTCCCAGTTTGGTACATAATATCATTGGTACTTATGGACTCCAAGTACCACAGTATAAGGTGGGAGATCTGTATTTCAGATTTAAAGATTCCCCAAAAAATAAATGATAAAAAAAATTATATATTTTATGATATTGTTCCTTATTTGATCTGCGTTCATAATTTAGGCTATTTTTATTTATTAATGGTGCTGGTAAACTTTAAGTTAGCAAAATTTGCATTAACAGTTGTTCAAAATTAATATTGTATCAACCCATGTCAGCTCCCATGTTGTATCCTTGGGCAAGGCACTTTACTCCAATAGCCTTAGCACTAAAAACCTATTTATGTTGCGGTTCTATAAAACACCAAACCAGGTAAAACCAAAGAGCCCTTCCATTGTGAGAAAGACAACAGAGAACCTCTCTGCTCTGCTTCAGTGGCCTAGTGGTTAGAGTGTCTGCCTTGGATGCAGGAGGTCATGGGTTCAAACCCTGGTTGAGTCATACCAAAATTGTTAAAAGCTACATTAAAAATCCAAATCACACACACACACGCATGCACGCATGCACACACACACACACACACTATGAGAAAGACAACAAAGAACCCTTTCGTTGCGAGAAAAACAACAAAGAACCATTCCAATGTGAGAAAGACAACAGTTGTAAAATTTTAGAGGATGTTTATGTAAATAGACATAGTGATCTAAAGAATGTACCATTAATGTTACTTGCTGAGGTATAATACAGATGTAATTCTTAGCTGACATTATTATATGTCAATTTTTCAGCTGTACCTGTGCACAGCATGATTGACCAGTTAGAATGTAAGAGTTCCCATCTAAATGTGTATACTAAGGAGAATGTCCCAGAACGCCACCATTACACCAACAGCAGGAGAATTGGCGATGTTGTAATGGATGTGGAAGCTCGTTGGTTGGTCTACGGGTAAGGAAGTCTTTCATTTAACATTCAGTTAAAACTGATGATGATGATGATGATGATGATGATGATGGTGAGTTATGATAATTGAATATGGGGAGAGTGGATTTAATTTTCCAGCTTGTGTCTTTCGTTCATATTGGTTCAAAAAGCTTTCTGTGCATACATTTTCTAGAATATCAGATGAGGCTTGCAAAACATGAACAATACTCAGCTCATTTTGGGCATTATTTTAAGTTACTTTTCAGTTATGCATTCAGTTGTAAGTAAGAAGTTGAATTAGTAAGCTGAGACACAACTGCATTTCAAATTTTATTTTCCTTGCTTGAAATATCTCGTATTTATTTTCTTGTGAACATACCAATATCACGCAAACAATTTTTAATTCTAGGTGCATGAAATACACTGTTTGTAATAATTAATGTGTCATTTACTTAGAATGTTGACTGGTGTTTGAATGTTTATACATCTAGAGTGCTTTTGCAGAATAATGTTTTCAAGTAGCCATCCTGATACTGAGAGAGCACAAATAGGTTATCCTTGCTGCCCAATCCCTTTGAAAGCTTTCTTATATAGAATATATTTGATCTTGATTTTTTAATGTCATATTAAATTAGCAGTCATGTAAGGTCTTATTTAGCTGACAAAAATTAGACATACAGTTAATGGTGGATGTGTTGGTTGTAATCTTGTTGGAGAATATTTACTGTATAAGTTTGGTCTAGCTACAAACTACATAGACCCAGATCTTACTTCGATTAATGCACTGACATATCTGGGTCTGTGCAGTTTGTTAGAAGTAATCCGTAGAACAAACAACATAGACCCTGATCTGCTAGCTCATTATATGAATGTGAATGATGGACTGTTGTTTGCAATTAGACTCAACTTATAAGTGAGCACATTTGGTAGCTAAATGTTAAGTTCATGAAAACAAAGTGATCGTCAAAATTGTGGGTATGAAGGTGAATGTTTACAATAGTACATAGGTATTTTCAGGTGATGCATTGAATACAAGATAATGTTTGCATATGAGTAGTTCTATTTATATACATGTGTGTGTGTGTGTGTGTGTGTGTGTGTGTGTGTGTGTGTGTGTGTGTGTGTCTTTGTGTGATGCCATCTTCTTTGCATTACTGAGCCTCAGTAATAGATATTCAGCATTTGTTCCCATTGATGGATGACAAGCCACAAAGAAGTGAGACCCTTAAGTTTCACAAAGACAGCAGCATATTTGTGTACAGATATTACAGTATTATTTAAAACCTCAATGTTTAGTCAAGTTTGACCCAATTGCTAGAACATACTCAGTATTTAGTCAAATTTGACCCATTGGCTTGAACATACTCCATATTTAGTCAAATTAAAGTCATTGGCCTGAATATACTCATTGTCTAGTCAAATTAAACCCATTGGCTTGAACATACTCATTGTCTAGTCAAATGAAGCCCATTGGCTTGAACATAGTCTATGTTTAGTCAAACTGAACCCATTGGCCTGAACATACTCACTGTTTAGTCAAATTTGACCCATTGGCTTGAACATACTCAGTGTCTAGTCAAATGAAGCCCATTTGCTTGAACACACTCATTGTTTAGTCAAATTTAACCCACTGGCTTCAACGTATTCAGTGTTTAGTCAAATTAAACCCATTGGCCTGAACATACTCACTGTTTAGCCAAATTTAACCCATTGACTTGAACATACTCAGTGTTTAGTCAAATTAAACCCATTGGCTTGATCATACTCAGTGTTTCGTCAAATTAAACCCATTGGCTTGAACATACTCAATGCCTAATCAAATTTAACTCATTGGCTTGAACATATTCAGAGTTTAGTGAAATTCAACTGATTGGCTTGAACATACTCAGTGTTTAGTCAAAGTAAACCCACTGGCTTGAACATACTTAGTGTTTAGTCAACTTTAACCCATTGGCTTGAACATACTCATTGCCTAGTCAAATTTAACTCATTGGCTTGAACATGCTCAGTGCTTAGTGAAATTTAACCCATTGGCTTGAACATACTCAAATACTCACTGTTTAGTCAAATTTGACCCATTGGCTTGAACATACTCATTGTTTTGTCAGATTTAACCCATTGGCCTGTACATACTCAATGTTTAGTCAAATTTAACCCATTGGCTTGAACATACTCAGTGTCTAGTCAAATGAAGCCCATTGGCTTGAACATATTCACTGTTTAGTCAAATTTGACCCATTGGCTTGAACATACTCACTGTTTAGTCAAATTTGACCCATTGGCTTGAACATATTCACTGTTTAGTCAAATTTGACCCATTGACTTGAACATATTCACTGTTTAGTCAAATTTGACCCATTGGCTTGAACATACTCACTGTTTAGTCAAATTTGACCCATTGGCTTGAACATATTTACTGTTTAGTCAAATTTGACCCATCGGCTTGAATATACTCGCTATTTTGTCAGATTGAACCCATTGGCCTGAACATACTCACTGTTTAGTCAAATTGAACCCATTGGCCTGAACATACTCACTGTTTAGTCAAATTTAACGCATTGGCTTGAACATACTATGACTACTTCTCTTTGGTGTTCATCATACCATAAATACTCTCTTATAAGCTGGATACAACTACAACCAAGATAGACCCTGACGTGTCATTGCATAATGCACATTCAGATCGTGGTTTATGTGGTTTGACTACTGATTGCTCAGTAGTGAACTCCATAGGCCCAGATCTGTGCTGGCAGATCTGGGACTGTTCAGTTTGCAGTTGGACCCAATTTATAAGCAAGTATATACTTGTCAAGTTGTTCCTTGTCATTCGTATTAAAATTTGTTGACATGCCACGGACACTAAATTCATTTGTTACAAAGACAATTTATGTTTGGTACTGATATTTGTGGTTTGTAGCAAACACAAAATTAAAAAAATGAATATGCAAGGAATAAACATGAAGTAATTTTAAACATATATATACATATATATATATATATATATATATATATATATATATATATATATGGAAAAAACATGCAGACATATTTTTTATGTAATGTATTATGAGGCATTTTGTTTTTATAAAACAAGATTTAAAAATGTTTATATATTTGCAAAATGTTCATTCTTTTATTACCTGTAATAATTTTGTCATTGTTCTAATTTCAGTCAGAAGAGCAGTAATTGTATTGCTGGTAACCATGGATATGACAACATCTACAAGAGTATGCATGTGCGTACAGTAAATGATGTGAACATATTATTCATCTGTACTAAATTTTAGCAAACTAAAGTTCTTTGTAATAAATTTTTACTTTTGATCAATATTTTTATCATCAACTACTGGTGCTAATTCACAAATACCAGGAATTCTTTTTTCTTACCAATTTTGTTCTGCTTGGAGTATGTATGGAATAACCACATTCAGTGGCATACCCATGATGTTACAAGCAAGTTAATTATCATATGCAATTAAGTTCTGCATTACCAATTTGGTTTTGGGCTGTACATGGTGTCCAGAGAGCATGCTCCATTTGTCTAATAAACAGTATCATAGCATCCGTGGGTTAGGGTTAATTATTAAATGATCTGAGTAACAATATCTGGTGCAACAACAGAGATCCAAATACATGTGTATTTTAGAGTTACCTGTGACCGTTCATACACTGTGTGATCAGTATCCCCCCTTCCATGTATGTTAATGGAGCAAATAGTCTTTACATCTGTCTGTCATAATTTTCACATCAGTTTAATCAATCTTAAATGAACTCTATGGATGTAAACCAAACTCTGGTATGAAGCTTTATATTTAAAACATCTCTGTCAAGTTCAGTTGTCACCAGTTTTCCCCCAAAATTTAATGTTATGACCGTTGTTTGATTTAGAATTTTGCCTCTCATATTGAACCAAGCTTTCATCAGTAGCACCATACTGAGTCAATTGTTCTTAATTTTTGACAAACTATTTTTTTTGTTGAAATATATAAGATGTATATATTTGGAAATCTGTTCTGGAAGTAAAGTTTTAGAATGTTTCTTTGAAGCAAAATTCTCTAGATACAGACTAAAATAAATAATGATAAAATAATCTTTGTGTTTTGATTTGGAAGTACATGTAACTATTATTATAGTCAGTATTTTGACATTAGTACCATGCATACACACTGCAAACAGCACAGACCCAGATCTAGCATTGCATAATGTGCCAGCAGATCTGGATCTATGCACTTTGTTAGGAGTAACCAGCGGAACAAATACATAGACCATGATCCGCTGTGTGTGTGTGTGTGATTTAGATTTTTAATGTAGCTTTTAACAATTTTTCAGTCATATCGCTATGATGTCTGCAGTGTGACAGTTTATAGTGATGCCTAGCACTGGGGCATCATGCCGCAGATGTGTGGCATGATGTCCCACCCAGTCACATTATCCTGACACCAGGCCAACCAGTCCTAACACTAACCTCTTAATGCTGAGCGCCAAGCGAGGCAGCTGTTAGTACCATTTTTTAAAGTCTTTGGTATGACTTGGCTGGGGTTCGAACCCACAACCTCCCACATCCGAGGCGGACATTCTAACCACTAGGCCACTGGAGCGGTCCATGATCTGCTAGTGCATTATTTTATATATTTACAAACAATGTATAATAATACTTGGTTTGCTTTCTTTTTTTCTGTCTGTAGCAAGAAATTTGATCATGAATATTAATGCAAAGTCACACTATAATAACTTTCACACTTGCAAACAGTTTAGAATTTAATCTACTATTGCATAATGTTCAGGCAGATTAAAGTCTACTCTGTTTGTTCTCTGTTTAATTTGAACCCTTTTTCCACATACAAGCACATTTGGATGTCCATGCTGCATTTCCATGCCTCTATTGCATGTTAATGTAAGCTTGTTTTCATGCCCATGGGATATCTCCATGCAAGCATTTCTGGATGTATGTGGTAAACAAGTGCCAGTTGCATTGTCAGTTTGTAGTGCCACCTGATGGGAATATTCCTTATACTAAAGTAGGCCTTCTGGAAGTTTCTATGATGTCCCAATCAGGTGTCAGGGTATCAGGTAAATCCTAAATAGCCATATAAAGATAAGATTACACTTGAAGTTCCCACAAGATTCAAATGGCTGCCACTGTCTCAACAGGATGAAGCATTGAATCTGGAATTAGATTGATTTTTGAGGATTAAATTTATCTTAAGACTTTTTAATTCTGAAAAACTTTTAATTAACAAAGAACACAAGAAGCCCAAATAGCCAAAAATAGCAATGACAGTAATTGCATATTGTGAAGCCCAACAACATTGAGTAGATCAGGATCTATGCTATTGAGTAGATCAGGATCTATGCTATTGAGTAGATCAGGATCTATGCTATTGAGTAGATCAGGATCTAAGCTATTGAGTAGATCAGGATCTATGCTATTGAGTAGATCAGGATCTCTGCTATTGAGTAGATCAGGATCTATGCTATTGAGTAGATGAATCTGTCTTATAAGAGAGCAGATCAGCTTCATTTATTCGTGTGTTTGTGTGTGGAAGGGTTTAATTAAATATGCCCAAAATACCTAGAATTAGTTTCAGCAAGACTGTGTATTGAAATGGTTTGGTTCACAGAATGTTATATCAGCTTTATGCCCCCCCCCCCTTCATAACATATCTGTATTTGCATCCTTCTGAGCTACAAATGATTCTTTCTGCAGGCATTATTCTTGGCTTACGGACCAGATTTCAAGAAGAATTTTACCACAGCGCCATTTGAAAATATTGAATTGTACAACATGATGTCAGGTAAATCATTTAGGGCTGTTCATTTAAACATACATAATACCCAGGGAGGGCAGATTTTCTAAAATAATGATTTCCTTTGAAAATTCTACATTGCAACTTTCCAATCTGAAAGTGCCTTCCCTGGGTCCCAAGTATATATTGAACAACTCTTACTTAGATCTTGAGTTGGTCAATCAGGTAAAAAGGAGGACAGATCTAAAAACACTTTAAAGCTTACTCAAATGGAATTATAACGGTATACTCAGGCATGTACATTTTATAATTTTTAAATTTAAATTTTAATTATTTTGTTCATTGTTGTCACTTTTATATGCACCTAATACAACTGGTTGTCCAGATGATAAAAATGTTAGGTTTAATATAGAATAAATTGACTTTTTATTTAAAGCATTTTGTCTGTTTTTGCCTTTGTTTTTTATGCCGTTTTTTGTTTAGGGAGCCTGCATTTTATAGCCATGATTGTGCTGACATCCCATTAAACCCTATCAATACATACAAGATCTTTGATGATGCTTTTTTTTAAATAAAGATTTGACCTTTTTGTGCCTTCATCTTTGTTGTGTGTAACTTTTGCTATACCTATAAATAAAACTTGGTGCTATATCACCAGGATCATGCTGATGTACCATTTAACCCTGCAAACTTGTCTTAGTTAAAAGTCTAGTTACTTTGAATCATCGATACAAAATTAAAAGCATTGTTTTTATGTGCTTTAACAAAATAAAAATTATTCATCTCTGTTACTCTACCATTGTAAATTTCATTATGTCATTGCAAATTCAGGCAATGCACTCTTAAGATTAAAATTTATAGCAGGAATACTTAATCATTAATCACTTAATTTTGCATTATAATGCTTTATTATCACAGGATTACTCATATTTACATTCATATGCTCTTTTAGGTGTTTCCTATGTGTGACTTGACTACCTTGTGCTTTCTTTAACATGGTAGTTTATGTCTTAAATTTTTTAAAAAATTCCTTTCAGAATTGTTGGGAATTGATCCTGCTCCAAACAATGGCACACTTGGATCCTTACACCACATTCTGAGTTCACCTTCCCCACTTAATGAAGAGCCTGATCCAAAGCAGTATAGCACATGTTCTGGGCCAAGAGGAACCTCAAGGGAGATAATTAATATGAACTGTTCCTGTACAAATCCTTCAGTAATGTCTGTAATAGAATAACCTAGACAAGTGAATTTAAAAAACATTTATCATTTTATTTTCCTCACCTTTTAATCATTGGCAAGATGTATATTTTACAGATTTATTTTTCCCCATACCTGTTAATATTAGGCATGATTTATATATAACTTTTCCAACAACAGTGTTGTTGCTGTTGTTGATTAGAATTTTGCATAAAGCTCATACCTTTGATACTGTTACAGTCAAGAAACTTCAGAGTCACATTTGTCTTAAACAAAATACTCACCTAGTTTTCCAGTTGTTAATATCTTGCATTAGTCATTTTTAACAAAACTGACCATATGGCAAAGTGAGGTCATGGTACTGGTCTAGCATTCAGCATGTGTCATCCATCATGTCATACATCAGGTGTCATGTATTGTCCATCATCTGTCAACATTTGCCATTTAAATCTTCACAAAATCCATGATGCCTATTGCAACCAAATCTTGAAGAAAGTATTCTGAAGTGAAAGACTTTAAATTTGTACAAAATGATTTGAGATTAGATATGACCACACTGCTGATACAAAAAAAAAACTTACAAACCTTCTCCAAAAAATGTACTGAACCAAAGTTGACAGAAAGTATCCTGGCATGATGGGATTTCAGGTTTGTACAAAAATGATGCTGATTCACCATTTAAACATGGCTGCCATTGTTAAAAATAGAAAAACCTACCTTTAAACAACTTCTAACAAGGTGCTAAATGGAACGTGACCAAATTTGACAGAAAGCATTCTGGCACAAATATCATTCTGATTTATATTATTAATCCTAATCTGCCATCAAATATACTGCTGTTAAAAAGTTTTGAAACTTTTAAATGAACTTCTAGAAAATGACTGAGTGTCAATTTGACCAAATCTGACAGAAATCATGATATGAAGGGCTTTCAGTCTTATATTAACAATCCCAATTTGCTCTCAAATATGGCTTTCATTATAAAAAAAAAAGAAAAACATTAAACAACTTGCTTTCAAAAGCCATTCAATAGAATTTGACCAGATTTAACAGGAATCATTCTGGCTTTAAAGTTTGTGCAAATAATGCCAATCTGCCAGTAAATATGGCTACTGTTACTAAAAATAGAAACCTCCAAATGCCATAATTTCAAAAACCACTTAACAGAATTCATTCAAATTTGACAGACTGTGTGTTACCTTGAAGAATGTTAGGGCTTATATAAACGATGATACACCATCATAAATGCCTGCTGTAACCACTAAAAGAAAAAATAAAAACATTTAAATGATTTCCTCTGAAAAATTATTGAGCAGAATTTTACCAAATTTGATAGAGAACATTGTAGAAAGAATGTTGAAGTGTCATCAAATATGGCTGCTGTTATTAAAAAAAAAAAGATTTAAACAACTTCATCTAAAAATTCCATGGAACATAATTTGACCAGATTTGACAGAAAGTATTCTACCATAAACACCTTTAAATATTGGATAAATGATGATGATGTGCCATCACTTATGAATGAAGATACAGAAAAAGAGAAAAATTGAAAGAATTGTTATCTTTATATAGTATAATTGGAAGAAATGTCCACAGAAGGCAACCTACTGAACTAGAATTATTTTTCATTAGCTTCTGCATTTGGCTGTTAGTCAGATGTCAGCCAGGGAGGCAATCTCAGGCCCACTTGTGATAATATTGCATTTTCAGTCATCACATTTGGTTAAGTTCATTCATTATAAAGACTATTCATATTTTAAAAAATGAGTCACAGTGACCTTCCATTCTTTCTATAGTGACAGTTGTAAGTTTTTGTTTAAGAGGATGGCATGGAGATATATGCAGGATTCTTTTGCATCAGAATTCATTATATTTACAAATAAAAGTGACAGTTAGGCCAAGGTGTAGAAATCATTCATTGATGATGTCCCTGTATGATTAATATTTGCATTTGTAATATATTAATTACTTTCAAACACACATTACCTGCAATATGTCACCTAAATAATGATAACAAAAATGTATTAAAAAAACATATGATGCAATTTTCAATTTTGTTCTTTTTTTAATCTTTTAGAGATTTTTTTCAGGCTGTTTCATAACAAAGAATTTTTTACATTATGCTAAAAATTTTCAATGAATTATCTCATACTGTATAGTTTTCTATCTCATACTATATAGTTGTATAGTTCTCTATCTCATACTGTATAGTTCTCTATTTGATTTATTTGTTCAAACATTGATGAAAAAATTGCATGTTATAGTTTTTACATTGCCTTTGCCATCTCAAAAATGTTTGTCATGGTTTTCAAGCTAATAGTAAACAAAATCAACATGTGAGCAGCGTCCCTGGCTTGAACAGCTAACACCCACTCCATTGTCACAAACTTAAGGCAAATATGGTGTTAGTTAAAATGAATATTTTCATTGTGATTTCTTTGACTGAATTGTATTTAAATCTCAGTTACATAGAACATTTTTAATCAGTACTTATTGTCATTGTCAGTAAACACTATGAACCCAGTTGATGACATCAGGATCTTAAAACAACCACATGAGATTGCAAGAAACATGATGCATGACTCAAGGATGTGCATGAAGTTGTCAACAATAGATTATTTTCATAGAGTTTCTAATGCATAGTTGATCACTAAACAAACCATTCTTTGTTTTTGACTGAAAACAAAATAGATATAAAACTCCATTTTAAGCATATCTGAACTAAAAGTTGATTCCTTTTTAGTTAATTCCTTGTCCCATAATTTTGAAATTGTTGATCCCCCTCCTCCACTCCATTCTAGGTTAGTGAACTTGAGTGAAAACTTAAGAAACCTCTATAATAAGTAACTGGACTGCTTACTAATGCACTTCTGAACTAATTCATTTCTTTTGCTGTAATTATTTTTTTTTCACAAGTGCTTTTGTGATGAACATGAGCAGTAAAACAGACCAGATTTGATTTATGTAGAGTTGGCAATGTATTTCCTATCTTTATTTTTACTCTGCCAAACTAGTTTCGATTCAAGGGCAAGGTCAGTTTACAATGAGATACAAAGGGGTAAATGGCATTGTGATGAGTACTTATTAGGTTTATTGTTGTTTATTGTTTTTTGATGACAACAGGCTAAGTTTTGTCTTCTCATTATTTATTAGTTAAGCCATCTTCTCTTCTCACTAGGCCTATGTCCCACCCAGTGAAAACCAGACATACACCCCACCTTTTAACAAGCCAGCTCTTGAAGTTTCCATGCCAACCTGTGTGTTGCCACAACGACAGTTTTTGACTGGTTTTAGTCAGATGCAAAAGATGCCAGACTGGATATCCTATACCCTGACACAGCAGCAGGTATCTACATGTATAGAAAAGGTCATGCAAGAAATGTAAATAATTGTGTCCATTTTTGTGTTGTACATGCAGGGGTTGAAAATTCATTAACCCAGCTTAAAATGGTGAGTGAATTTTCCAATTATTCACTTAGTTTAGGGCTTACCAGTGTCTCTTCTTAAGAAAATTATGTTCTGTCCAACAAAAAAAAAATGCTGCTGACTTTGTTCATTGAATTTAAGTCCATACTTCTACTAGAACTTTTATGAAGATATTCGGTGATTACTGCTAAGACATTTACTGTTTCATAAGAAATCAAGATAAATCTAAATTTTCTAGCTATTAAACATTTCAGTTGCTTTCAACTGACTGTCACCTTGTCTGATAACTGGAATAACAACATCACAGATAAAGGCATTTACTGCTTTCACTGATGATGAGCTTTCCTCTGGATCAGGATAAACTGCCCTATTTCTTTAATATTGTAGCACTAGAGAACAACAGATATTGCTGTGTTAGACAAGAAATTGTTAAATATATTTGATTTCCAAAGTAGACTCTGTTTGACATGCATCCACTGAAAAAGGCCAGATATGGCTTTCCAGGAAGTCACTTTTTACACAAGTCTGATCTTGGTATGAACATGAATATGGTGGTGCATAAAAAATTAAATTTAGTTGTGGCAAGCCAGTTGTTTTTGGTTAGTTTTTCCTACACACTGATAATTTGACTAACAAGCATCTTATATTGTGCATTTGTAACAAATTTGTTGTTGTAAGTGTATGCTTTGTAGGCTGATAAATCAGCCACACACCTGTAATGATATTGATGTGTTTTAAGGGCTGATATTGCTTATTCATTCTAACATGCAAAAGATCGGCAGACAGCTTTGTCTGCACACATCAGTGTACAGTTTATACACTTACTAGTATTTCTTGTGGCTGTTGAACTACCGTTGGATGAACTGTTTTTTTCTGCAATGTGTACATAATATTTCTGGATCAAATCCTATGTTTGGTGATTTGTAAATCCATGTGGAATAACACAACCCTCTGTCCTGTGGCCATTTTGAATTTTGTGCTAGATATGACTATTACCAAATACAGGTAAGTGTCTAAACTTTATGCAAGTGTGTTCCAGAAATATTTGTATGCAGCAAAATTGCACATTTTAATAAACAGGTGACATGAGACCCACATATCACCCATCAGTATAAACACAGCTTCAGGGGGGTTGTTTTTATCTGACTATATGCTGTGAGGATAAAAAATAGGTCTGGCAGCTTGTGATAAGTTGTTAAATTTGCTGGGCAGTAAAATTGTCTGTTGCTTGCCCTGAACAATGTAAAGTTTGTGAAGGGACAAATCCAGATTTATAATATTTTCAGCCCTGCACACTGTGCAGCATACATGATTCTTCTCCAGATCATAATACATTAACAGTACATCCTCTACCTCATAAATTGAGACTCCCAAGCAAAAAAATATATTTATCACATCATTTTGGCTTGTTTTTGTAGCAAAAATGATATAACAAAAATCATATTGTTGCTGAAACAGAAGCCAGACATGAGTAGTCTTCCCTTGGGTAGAGGGCTTGATGCCAAATCCCATCAGTCATAAATTACTAATACTGACTCTGCCTGGTCATTTCCACAAGGCCTTGCACACAAAGCTCTCCTTTGTTATAATACACTTTTTAATAATGTGATTCTGGTTCAGTACTGATATGGACCCCGTGACAAAAATCATACTAATGTATAACAGTAACAGTTGAAAGAAAACAAGGTGAAACTTAGTCTTACATCATCAGTTCCTTTTCAAAACACCATTATCTAACAAAGTTTGACAGTGCCTGCTATACCATAGTTCTGTATATAATGCTATTCTCAATATATCGTGGGGGCCCAGAGTGGCCGAGTGGTCTAAAGCGCTCACCGTTATGGATCACTGCCATCTCACCTCTGTCTGCATGGGTTCAAGTCTCAGGTTCAGCCAGTGTGGGTATGTGAGAAAGCTTGCCAGTAGCTTCTTGTGGGTTGGTGATTCTTTCCAGGGTTTTCCCTGATTCTTCCTCCACCATTTATACTGGCCACCATTAATAGCCTATCTTGTGCTGGTGTTAAACTCACAACAACAACATCATTATATCGTGGTTCCATAAATATGGCTGTTCTCAGTATAACACAGTTTGGTACAAAATGTTGTTGGCAGTAAGGGACGCTTACTACAACCGTGTCATAAGGGAGAGCTGTACAGTACACCTTGTAACTTTTAATCACTTGGAGCAATTCTATCTCACTTTAGGAAAGTGAACTTCAACCATTTTTTTGGTCTGAATCTTATTATATCTTCATCACCATGCCACAGACATGTAGCATCATGTACCACCTGGTCACATTATCATGACACCAAGCTGATCAGTCCTAACACTAACCTCTTAATGCTGAGTGCCAAATGAGGCAGCAGTTAGTACCATTTTTTTAGAAGTCTTTGGTATGACTCAGTCAGTGTTCAAACCTGCTCCCGCATCTGAGGCAGATGCTCTAACCACTTGGGCCTCTGGAGCGGTCCCCAATTCATCTTGCATATTATTATTGTGTAATGTATCTGAAAAAGAAACCAGGTTTTGTAATGAAATATTTTTCATCAATCACTTCCCTGATAACCCTCTCAAGTCCTTCTACATTTTACATTACTGGAAGAGCATGCACATCCACTCTAGTATTAACTAATGATTGACAGAATTTGGTGCCTGAGTCTTAATCTATGCAGAGACAACCATTTGACTTCCATCTCAGCAGGCAGTTGATCTTTTAGCACTTTTGCCTCTAAAACAAGCCAGAAGACTTGGTGAGCTTGTTAAGCTTGGACTGACTGGATTTTTGCGGTAGAGGACATACTCCTACTGTAATGTGATCAAGTATGATTGAAGAAACTTATTGTGCTCCAAAAATTTGGGGGATTTTTGTGTTTTTAACATTGCATTCAATAGTTATTGCATTAATTTCTCTAATACTGACTATGCATTGGTTGGATAATGTACATACTTCTTTTTTCAGGTTGGAAACATTATAAAAAACCAGAGTGAGCCTTGTGTGATTTATGACAATCGTTTGTCAATAGAGGAGAATCCTGTTTGTGACAATTATCAAAACTATGAGAAAAACATATCATTCTATCACCTGTATGACCCAGGTAAGTTGTATTACACCTGTATGATCCAGATAAGTTTTGTTACACCTGTGGCAAGATATAGGTGTTACTTTTCCAGTACTAAGGGTGGGTGCCAATATTATTACCAATATTAAGATGTATATTTAAGTTCCTGCAAGTTGGATACATAGAGTATATCATGGCGCTGGTTGCAGGGAATGTATCACATTTCTTGGAACCCTTATATCACTCTTGTATGCTCAAGATATAAACTATTACAGGTGTTTTTCCATGATAATGTTATTCCTGTGGAAATGTACAGTAATAAACAAGACATTCATTTATCAGATAGGATACTGTATTCTATTTGTGAAGTAGAAACATGCAGATGCTAAGTTTGGTGCTACTAAAACAGCATTGGACAATCTTTAAAAGAGGTTTACATTGATTATTGGCTGCCATTTTTGCTGTTTCACAAACTGTTTTAATTTTAATCCTCCTTCACATTATAATAGAATTCAAAGCTTGGTTACAGTTCAGTAATATGTATGGAACCAGTCTAAGAAGAATTAATACTGAAAAATGCTGACCCACGGTAAAACCTGGTGTAGACTATCAAACACTATTTCAGTAGTACTTTATTGGCACATTTTTACTTCACAGACAGAAAATAGTAACATGCTTCATCGATGCATGTCTTGTTTATTACTCAAATATTAAATAATTATGCATGGAATTATTGTGGAAAATGCTGGTATTATGTAATCTTGGCATACTGGAATTTCTGTTGTATGTGGTAATGACAGAGGCATACTTAATGACCATAAATAAGCTTTCATTTCTTATAATCCCTTAAAGCTCTGTAGGTAATTAAAAGTTTTGCAACATTTGACATAATCAAGTGAAAGTGAAAATATGATGTTAGCTGTTTGTGAAGATCAAAAAATCTCTTTCAAAAATAGATATTTGTTTGATGACAAATGGGGAATTTTGAGAAAGCCTTCAATGATATTGTCCCAAGATTTTGAATGGTCAAATTTCATGAACCTTCTCATAATAAATTAAGTACAACTCATGAGTTTTAAAAAAGATTTTTAATGACTGTATAACCTTTTAATTTTGTCAGAAGTTGGGATCAGTGATAGCTTATATGGTAGAACATTGAACTTCTAATCCAAGGGTTGCAGGTTTGATACCCTCCCAGGCTAGCCACCTCAGTATGTCCCTGGAAAGGGCATATAGCTCCCATTTGCCATTTCCCTGTCATGATAAGGCAATGTTTTCATTTGCCATTTGCCTGTCATGATATAGCCAATGTTTTCATTTGCCATTTCCCTGTCATGATATAGCCAATGTTTTCATTTGCCATTTCCCTGTCATGATATAGCCAATGTGTTAAAGTCAGCTAAAGCAAAATCATCAGAGATTAACTGAAGGAAAACTTGTTGTAATTATTGTGTCTTCAGTTCAGTATAACAAAATTAATAATAATAGATGTGCCCTTTGTTGGTTTGGTCTCATTAACTCCATTTTTTTATCTTTACTAGTTTAGCTGGAGTTATGGCTCTTGTTGATCAACATCATATCTTTACATATAAGGATGATGCTTTTGTGACTGAGACCGTGAACGAATTTGATTTCAAACATTCCACATCGTCATTTAGAAGAGCCTCAGAATACCCATCTTTTGGGGTTTCCCAGCACATGTTCCTTGGGTTAAGGCACTCTGGGGCAAATTTTAGTGTGCATGGCTCTTTACAATGCACCGACTGCTTCAGTGGCTTTATGGTTAGAGCGTCTGCCTCAGGTGCATGAGGTTGCGGGTTCAAACCCTGGCCAAGTCATACCAAAGACTTATAAAAATAGTACTAAGAGCTGCCTCACTAGGCACTCAGTATTAAGAGGTTTGTGTTAGGACTGGTCAGCCTGGTATCAGGATAATGTGACTGGATGGGACATGCTAGACATCACTATAAACTACTACACTGCAGACATCATAGCAATATGACTGAAATATTGTTAAAGCTACGTTAAAAATCCAAATCACACATGCACACACATTACAATGCACCAGATATAAAAATCTCTAGTTTATTGTATCAGTTAATAGTAAACAATGTTGATAATTCCCTGTATGTATGGTTATCATATACTTTGAAATTTTATGTTTTTAGGCTATGCTGGGAGTAATGAAGAAGTTCAAGAAGCCAGTCTGTCTTCTACTATTGTACCTGTATACAATGGATTCAGAGATGGTAAGGACTCATCTTTAAACAATATTAGAAATATAACAAATGAGTCTTGAGATGTATAAATATATTGAAAGTTATACTCCTATTGTTTATGGAAAATTTACTTGTAACTGAAACAATGAAATTATACTGTTAAAAAAAGTACTAAATTCCTTGTGCCTCTTGATTCTAGATTGTTTTGAGATAGTTTATCTGTCTTCATCAGAGCTCCACAGAATGCTTACCACAGAGTAATTATTGTCACGATGTGGCAAACCCATTGTACCAGATAAGAGCAAATGTCCAGAACATAGTACAAATGAGTATATTGTTTAAAGTTTAATTTTGTTGTCCATTAGGGTTATGCAAAGGGCTTTCATCTATTGTCCATTAGGCTTATGCAAAGGGCTGTTGTCTATTGTCAGTTAGGCTAATGCAAAAAGTTGTTGTCTATTGTCCATTACACTTATGCAAAGGGCTGTCTTATATTGTCCATTAGGTTTATGTAGAGGGCTGTGATCTGTTGTCCATTAGGCTTATGTAAAGGTCTGTTGTCTATTGCCCATTGGGCTTATGCAAAGGTCTGTCATTTGTTGTCCATGAGGCTTATGCAAAGGACCTTCATCCATTGTCCATTAGGCTTATGCAAAGACTGTTGTCTATTGCCCATTGGGCTTATGCAAAGGGCTGTCATCTGTTGTCCATTAGGCTTATGCAGAGGGCTGTCATCCATTGTCCTTTAAGTGTATGCAAAGGGCTGTTGTCTATTGTCCGTTGGGCATATGCAAAGGGTTGTTGTCTATTGTCCATTAGGCTTATGCAGAGGGTTGTCACTTGTTGTCCATTAGGCTTATGCAGAGGGCTGTCATCTATTGTCCATTAGGGTTATGACAAGGGCTGTCATCTGTTGTCCATTAGGGTTATGCAAAGGTTTGACTGTCCAGTAGGCTTATGCAGAAGGCTGTCATCCATTGTCCATTAGGCTCATGCAGAGGGCTGTTGTATAATGTAAATTAGGCTTATAGAAAGGGCTGTCATTTGTTGTCCATAAGGCCTATGCAAAGGACTGTCATCTGTTGTCCATGAGGCTTATGCAAAGGGCTGTCATGAGTTGTCCATTAAGCTTATGCAAAGGGCTGTCATCTGTTGTCCATTAGGCTTATGGAAAGGGCTGTCATCTGTTGTTCATGAGACATATTCAAAGGGCTGTCATCTGTTATTCATTAGATATATGCAAAGGGCTGTCATCTGTTGTCCATTAGGCTTATTGAAAGGGATGTCATCTGTTGTCCATTAGGCTTATGCAAAGGGCTGTCATTTGTTGTTCATTAGGCTTATGCAAAGGGCTGTCATCTGTTGTGCATTAGGGTTATACAAAGGTCTGTCGTCTATTGTTCATTAGATATATGCAAAGGGCTGTCATCTGTTGTCCATTAGGCTTATGCAAAGGGCTGTCATCTCTTATCCATTAGACTTATGCAGAGGGCTGTCATCCTTTGTCCTTTAGGTGTATGCAAAGGACTGTTGTCTGTTGCCCATTGGGCTTATGCAAATGGCTGTTGTCTATTGTCCATTAGGCTTCTGTAGAGGGCTGTAACATTATACATGTGTAACTGACCAATTAGAAGCCTCTGTGCATGAGTCATGGTTCCACTGATACTATCTACAGGCGTCTGCCTCTTTGATACTACTCTGTGTTAAGACCTCACAGTAGTCACTTGTATCAGATGCCGTGTTCTAACTATCAATAACTTTAATATATACAAGTGACTACTGTGAGGTCTTAACACAGAGTGGTGTCAAAGGGGCAGACACCTGTAGATAGTACCAGTGGAACTATGACTCATGCACAGAGGCTTCTGATTGGTCAGTTACACATGTATAATGTTACATAAATAAAACATGTATTCATTATTGTGTGTGTTGTCATGCTCACAAACCATTACAAATAAAAACCAGCATCAAGAACTATGAAATTTAAATCAATGGAGAGTACTGACTATCATTTGTTTATTGAATTAAAAAAAAATGAAATGCAAGATTTATCCTTATTCATTTGCATATGTACAAGTCAATGTGTTCATAAGCCAAAAGATGTACAAAAATGTTATTAGTGACCTTTAATTTAAACCCACATACATCATATAAGTCTGGTTTTCAAACTTGCTCAAAGTAGGGGGACAATTTTATTAGTGGTCACATCTGCACTATTTTCATTCTGGACCAATTACATATTTCACAAGGCATTTTAGTTAAAAATCTATGTCAAGAAATGTAGTAATAAAAATATGACTTTTTTAGATGGTCAATATGGTTGCCATGTTGGCATTAAGATCAGCGCCATTTGAATTCAGGAAGGCTGTTATAGTGTTTTAAAGAGAAAAGCGCAAGTCAATAAAACTGTCCATTCATCAAAGTAGCCTTGTGTTACATCTAATGAGTGTATGAAAGGTCACAAGTTTACTGTGAAAGGACTGATGTGATGAGATGATGTGTATATTTTAATATATAAAAGAATTTGTTCTGTAGTTGTCATTTTTGTCTATCTGCATACTAAAATTCAGATTGATGAAATTCCTCCTGATCTGAAGTCAAAACTCCTGACCAAAATTTTCAAATCTGTCCTAAGCTGATGACTCTATTCTGTCAAATGCATGTGAACATTTTCAAATCTGTCCTAAGCTGATGACTCTATTCTGTCAAATGCATGTGAAAATTTTCAAAATCTGTCCTAAGCTGATGACTCTATTCTGTCAAATGCATGTGAAAATTTTCAAAATCTGTCCTAAGCTGATGACTCTATTCTGTCAAATGCATGTGAATGTCAAGTTTCATGACTTTCCTCCAAGTACCATATGGACTTGTAAGCTAGATCCTGATCTGCCATTGCATAATATGCCAGCAGATCAAAGTTTATATTGCTTGTTTAAACTGATTGCCCCTAAAATACTGGACAGACCCAGATGGCAGATCTGAGTCTATGATGTTCACTGTTGGATGTAGCAGCTTTGAAGAAATGGCAATAATGACAGCCCTCTGCATTAGCCTAATGGACAACAAACAGCCCTTTATATAAGCCTAATGAACAACAAATGACAGCCCTTTCCATAAGCTTAATCAACAACATATGACAGCCCTTTGCATAAGTCTAATGGACACCAGATGACATCCCTTTCAATAAGCCTAATGAACAACAGATGCCCTTTGTATATGTCTAATGGACAACAGATGACAGCCCACTGCATATGTTTAATGAACAACAGATGACAGCCCTTTCCATAAGCCTAATGGACAACAGATGGCAGCCCTTTGCATAAGCATAATGGACAACAGATGACAGCCCTTTTCATTAGCCTCATGGACAACAGATGACAGCCCTTTCCATAAGCCTAAGTGACATTAGACAGCAGCCCTTTGCATGAGCCTAATGGTCATTGGATGAGAGCTCTCTGCATAAGCCTAATGGACAATAGACAATAGCCCTTTGCATAAGTCTAATGGACAACAGATGACAGCTCTCTACATAAGCCTAATGGACAACAGATGACAGTCCTCCGCGTAAACCTAACAGACAACAGATGACAGCCCTCTGCACAAGCCTAATGGACAATAAACAACAGCCCTTTGCATAACCCCAATGGACAACAGATGACAGCCCTTTGCATAAGCCTAATGGATAACAAATGACAGCCCTTTGCATAAGCCTAATGGACAACAGATGACAGCCCTTTCCATAAGCCTAACTGTATATCTTCATAATATTGGAGATGAATTCAAGGATCTTTTATTCACAATGTAAGGATCAAGGACATTGACACAGATTCTTGTACTACACTTATAACTTGTGTACATGTTAATTCAAGCATACAAGAAATATTTTTGTTTCCAAATTGGTATGTTGGATTTTTTAAAGAATATCTGAGATGATTTTCAATACTCAGCAATTACATAAGATATAAAGAGAAGAAAAATGTATTTCTTGTGAATTCTTACAAAATCCTTTGCAGCCTTTTTATCATCAGTCCTATCTTGAGTCTTTTTAACTTATCATGATTGGAAGGAAAATATTTATTAAAATGACATACCACTGTGGATCTATCTAAAACGGGTAGCAAAACAAATAATTTAATTCATTGATGTTTATAAAGTCATTTAAAAAATGTTTTATGAGTGCTAATTCACTTTTCTCCTCTTGAATTTATTAATATGCCAAAAATAATGTCAGTTGTAGTGTTGGCAGTACAGATTATGAAATGATATATTTAGTATGCCTAAAATATGGACAGTTTGTACAGTGTTGGCAGTACAGATTATGAAGTGATATATTTAGTATGCCTAAAATATGGACAGTTTGTACAGTGTTGGCAGTACAGATTATACAGTGATATATTTACTATGCCTAAAATGTTGACAATTTGTAGTGTTGGCAGTACAGATTATGAAGTGATATAGTTAGTCCCCCTAAAATATTGACAGTTTGTACAGTGTTGGCAGTACAGATTATGAAATGATATATTTACTATGCCTAAAATGTTGAGAGTTTGTACTGTGTTGGCAGTACATATTATAAATTGATATATTTACTATGCCTAAAATAATGACAGTTTGTAGTGTTGGCAGTTCAGATTATGAAGTGATACATTTACTATGCCTAAAATGTTGACAGTTTGTACAGTGTTGGCAGTACAGATTATACAGTGATATATTTACTATGCTTAAAATGTTGACAATTTGTAGTGTTGGCAGTACAGATTATGAAGTGATATATTTAGTATGCATAAAATATGGACAGTTTGTACAGTGTTGGCAGTACAGATTATACAATGATATATTTACTATGCCTAAAATGTTGATAGTTTGTACAGTGTCAACTTGGCAGTACAGATTATAAAGTGATATGTTTAGTGTGCCTAAAATGTTGACAATTTGTAGTGTTGGAAGTACAGATTGAAGTGATATATTTAGTATGCCTAAAATATGGACAGTTTGTACACAGTGTTGAGTGCAGATTATGAAATGATATATTTAGTATGCCTAAAATGTTGACAGTTTGTAGTGTTGACAGTACAGATTGAAGTGATATATTTAGTATGCATAAAATATGGACAGTTTGTACAGTGTTGCAGTACAGATTATGAAGTGATATATTTAGTATGCCTAAAATGTTGACAGTTTGTACAGTGTTTGCAGTACAGATTGAACTGATATATTTACTAAGCCTAAAATTTTGACAGGGATCTGGAGTTACATGCTGAAGGCCCTCAGAGATTTTGTCAGGAACCATGGCGATGTACATGTTACCATGGGACCCATGTTTGATTATGATGGTGATGGATTGTGGAGCAACAACCAAAATGCAACAGAGTGAGAAAACCAGCTTCAGCTAACATTTACTCTTCATTATTTAGGTTTAGCCAAGAGAGCACAATAATTTATACAGTAATCCATTTTTGCTCATGGGGGTGTGGGCTGGGCATGGCTTAATCTTGGTGAGCTTTGGTTCATACTGGGGTATATTACATCTCATAGAAGTGGTTATGGCTAATAGGTCAGCTTTTCTTATACTGGGTATCTTATTGCTCCCAGAAGTGGGTATGGGATTATTAATGGTCTTTGCCTTATACAAGGGTATGTTACTGCTTATAGGAGGGGTATGGCATTACCAGTGAGCTTGTCCTTATATGACATTATCGGTGAGTTTTGTCTTATACTGGGGTATATTACTGTTTATAGGAGGGTTATGGTAAAATTGACCCTAAGTTTTGCTATTGATAGATTTTTCATCAACTTGTTGTCATGTATATGGTACAACAAACTTCTTTGTCAACCAGCTTAAGACTATTTATAAAATCTCACACTTATATACATACACTTATATACGTACACTTATATACATATCAGCAGTGTTTCACATTGGACAAGTTTGTGATCATTGTTTAAATTAGAATTTAAAAACATTTTTGTCTTGGCACATTATCTTTGTCAGATATTGAGAAAATTTGATACATTTTAATATGTAAGTTATGTTTGAGATTCACTGGAATGTTTTCTTTTAAGATTTCATTAATTGTAAATGTTGAACATGATTTAATTATCAGTGAAACGGTTTTGTTTTAAAGGAGTATGTTTAATGAATTGATTGTTTGATTACAACCAAGTTTTGGGTGTAATTTTGCTATTAATGTGGAGCATGAAATTTAATGTGTAATTTTGCCAATACAGGTGACACTCGATTTATGCCACAGATGCATTCCTGAGGTTAGGGCATAAATCAAAAGTAATTCTGCTCTCTCAGCGAGCAATGAGATGCACATGCATGTACATACATGAGGTGCATGTGAGTCACAACACATGGTGCCAGTGATGGCATAAAAACATGCACAGTAGTACAAACTAAACGTTATTTTTTCAATATAAATGGCATTAAAATGAAAGCCTGTAAATGAACTGGCGTATAGTTGTTGTTGTTGTTGTAGGGCTTAAAGCCATTTTTCAGCACACGATAGGCTATACATGGTGGCCAGTAGAAATGGTGGAGGAAGAAACCGGGAAATACCCAGAAAGAACCACTGACCCACAAGAATCTACTGGCAAGCTTTCTCACATATCCACATTCACCGAATCCAAGACTCAAACCCACGCAGACAGAGGTGAGATGGCAGTGATCTGTAACGGAGAGCGCTTTAGACCACTGGGCCACTAGGGGCCCCCCAACTGGCATATAGTGAGCATCACCTGTAATATGGAGTATGAAATTTGGTGTGTAATATTACCAGTTAAATGGAGTAGACAGTGTAATTTTGCAATAATTATGGAGAATGAAGTGTAATTTCACTCATTATATGAACCATTAAGCAGGGTATTATACTTCAAAAATTAGTGACATAAACAACAAAACTTCTCCACTTTGGACACTGTTTAATGTACCAGAATTTTGGCCATTAAAGGATGTGGTCAGTATGAATAGATTTATTAAGTATTTAAATAGCATTATTGGATCCAAAATGTATGTGGCCAGTTTATATAACAAGCTGTATTGCAGAGGGGCCAGTTTATGGAGGCTTAATTCACTCTACTGATTATAATCTTTTTTCAGGTTTGTGGATGAAGAAAGGAAAGTGCCCATTCCCACACATTTCTATGCCATACTCATTCGATGCACTGCGGCTGGAATTTTGTTATCTAATTGTCCTGCAGAGACCTTGGAAACTCAGACCTTTATTCTGCCACACCAACCCACAATACATAACTGCTTGGTATGCAACATTTTGTTACTCAAAATAAGGAAAAAATCTGCTTGGCTTAATTGTCTCACATTTGTAATTATGTTTAGACATTAAAATCATTTTTCTGGTGGTGATATCATTTTTGTGAACCTTGAAATTCCACATTAAAGCTTTTTCAAGTCATATAGGGGGATGATGCATCATGGCACAGATTACAGTTGAGACAACTGTATTTTGCAGAACTCTTGTTTGTTCAGGATGGTTTATACATTTCTCTCACCTGTTCCAAAGAATAAATCTGCACTATATATGTACCTCAATGACGATACATCAGAGAAATGTAATTCCAGAATGGTTGGCAAAGTACTGACTTAAATGCAGATATTAGGAAAAGATTGTATTTAGGCAATTTTGAAATAAAGGTAGGTACTAATTAAATTTGAATTACTATATAAAGTATTTTGCTCATTTTATTTTCGCCTCACAAAATTGCTGGAGACCTTTTGCTATATCTGCAATGTCATAGTTGTCAGAGTCATTATAGCATTGACAATGTACACCTTTTGTGTTTAGGTCTGTTTCTCAGACACTATTGCTTATACAGTCATGAAACTTTATATGTAGATACCTATTGAGTACCACACCAGCAGAACATTTAAACAGTTGCAAATAAACAAGATTTTCCATTGCCAAGAATTATATACACGTGAAAAAAAGTGCAAAACAGCAACACAATCAAACACAACACGATTAGGTAGTTTCTTACAGATTTGTTAAATTTTATGTACAGTACATTTCTTTCAGTGGCAATGATAATTTAGTTTTAGCAATAATGAATCCACTGACAGCAAATAGAGAAGCTGGATTTGCATTTTTGTGCAATAAAGTCACTGAAAAAAGACTAATGGAGCACATCGTTGTCTGTAATAACCCAAATTACACAATTCAGTCAGTATAAGATATTATTGACTTGTGTGTGAAAGTTAGACATGGAAGAAAATTACGTAGTATATGTCTATAGTTCTCCAAGTCTTTTGGAAAGAGACTGAGAGTTTATTAAGTGGCAAGGACTGCACATCAGTGTTTAATTTTTCCAGATATGTGGCTATGTATTTGTTTTACAGTTTTTTAGTGGAGTTTGAGAAGTTTGATAAATTCAGATAAAAGGGGTTGCATCATATGTTTGTTTATATAGCATTCATTTTTTGGGTGAAAAGTTTATTTCCTTTTTATATTTTTAAACTGCATACTTTTCGAGAGAAACATGTCACCTTTGTTACGGATTACAGAATTAAACATCAGACACGAACAGTTATGCATGGAATTAACTCGTTTCTTTGAAAGCTATTATAGTTTAATGGGTTGTCAGGTTATACGATACCTTAATGCTGAGTTGTTTCATTTTATGAATAGTGAAACAAACATTAAAGGTTCAAATACAGGGAGACTGTTGGGTCAAAGTAAGACTAAAACTCGCTGTAAGAAAATAAATTGACAGATGTTCTGAAATAAATAACAAAGTAACAGCAATTCCAAAATAGAAACGATGTCTGTTTGACAATATTCAGGATGCTCAACATTCAGCATTTGCACAAAATATTTAAGTCCAAATTGCTCATGTGATAACTCACATGAGAAAATCCAACTTTGAATAAAATTGAAATAAGTGTTTAATCAGAGTCAAAGTCCAAGTTTCTCACATGATAACTCACATGAGAAATTAGAACTCTGTATTATTTTCAAACATGGCTATATGTAATGAAAAAAGAATGTTTTCTCAGTTCTTCTTTCTCATGTGAACATTTAAATTCTCATGGGAGCAAAATCTGCACATGTGAAAATTAGGTTTCTCCTTGACTCACAAGAACCAACAAACTGCACACATGAGCCTGCAACATGTACCCAATTTGCATACATTTCTAACATGGTTCTCATGTGCAGCTTATGAGCAGCTCGTGTGAATTTGTGAGATTTTTCTGTATGGGGGTGGGTGGAAATCACATTTATTTAACCCAGGATATTGGCACATACTAGAAGTCTATTGTGGACCGCACAATGTGTATAACACAGAACAGAAAAAACTTTCTTGGTTTAGAAGAGACATTTCAGTGGAAAAAAGACAAGGCAGCAATCAACAAATGAAATAGGGATTTGGCACAAACTAAAAGTCAGATATAAGAGCAGTACACACAGAGTTGGGGGTAGAGTACTGTGCCCATACCTGCCTATCTGGAACACTGATTTATTGATAGATACATATGGGGGTAGGGTACTGTGCCCATACCTGCCTATCTGGAACACTGATTTATTGATACATACATATGGGGGTAGGGTACTGTGCCCATACCTGCCTATCTGGAACACTGATTTATTGATAGATACATAGCCATAAAGCATTTGTTTAATCAGTCTGTTTCAAAATCTTGTCACACATGAGAGTTTTAATTATTGTCAGAGAAATGCATGAAAATGGTTGATCTTGATTCAAGGATTAATGAAAATTATACTATGCAGTTGTTCTTTTTTTGATAGCCTGAGAGGGACTACTTGAAGAATAACATAGCTCGAATCCGTGACGTTGAGCTTGTCACTGGCCTGCGTTTCCTGACAAGCTTTAGCAGAGATGTATCGGCACAACTCCGAACCCACCTTACCACAGAACTCTGGCAGTCTGTGTACACAGAATCATGGGAGGACCTTCCTTGTACAGCCCCTGAGAACCAGCAATGTCCAAATGGGTCAGTTGTTTCTATATTAATTTCAGCCTAGCATTTTTATTCAGGGAGATTTTTCTGTTTATTTTTGGTTGAAATGCTTCCAAGATATTGGAAATTAATTTGTACAAATGATTCTCATGTATTTGCAGCTTCTGACATGATCCAGAGCATTAAGCTTTAATTCAGGATTTTACCGCAGGTTAGTATGCATTTACAGAATGCCGTTCAAATTAAATCCTTTTCAGATATCTTGGTAGATGTCAGAACATTGACATTTGTAGATGTCAGAACATTGACATTTGTAAAACAAAGTTTTAAGAATTGTATGACAGTGTGTACTTTTCATTTAACCAAAGTTTTAAAGTAGAGTAATTGTGGTCGCCTTCTTGAAACTCTTTGTTATCACATCTTATAAACAGCAGGCCAAAATGAAATGGAGTTTTCACTAAAAGACTTTGTGTTATGTCTACTTGGTCCTGAGTGAAAATGGTGCTGATCAAATACTCAGTATGGCTGCTAAGGGGACCAGTTTTAAAATATTGTTACTGATATTCCTCATATTATTATTTAAGTTGCATCAACATGGAGTTTTCACTTAAAGACTTTTTGTGTTATTGATCAATAATGAAAATGGTTCCAATTGGGCCTCCAGCATGGTTGCTGTTGTGGCCCTTTCAAAATTCTGGTTATCGGAAATTCAGCATGGTCATAATAGAAGCCATCTTAAAAATTCTTACAGATGGTTGTGACAACAGGGGGTTTTTGCTCAAAGACTTCATATGTAATGTAGCTTATCATTGGTGCAAATGGTGCCAATCAGACCACTAACATGGCAGCTGTGATGGCCAGCTTGAAGATCTTGTTGCCATTTTATCATGAAGGGTTCTTGTATCAGCAGTGTGGGGTTTACACTGAAAAACTTCTTATGTAGTTGGTCCTAAATGAAAATTAGAGTTAGATCTGGAATGTGGCTGCCATGGTAGTCATCTTGAAAGTCTTGCTATCACTTTCTCATCTCAGCAGATAGTCTTAGTGGCAATAGGAGTTTTACTAAAAGACTTTATGATATGTTGTTGATTTTAGATGAAAAAGGTCCTAGTCAGACATATAATATGGCTGACATGATAGCCATCTTGAAAATCTTGTATTAGCTACTTCTCCTTAACAGATGGTCACATAGACATTGGGTTATCACCTAAAGACTTGTTATGATATCATGTTTATCATACAGTTTTGATCAAATACCATCAATTTAATGACATTATGGTCATCTTGAAAATCATGTATAGCTATTTTTCCTGAATGGTTTGTTGTAGGGATGGGTTTTCACTAAAAGATATCTATTAGTATGTAGGTGGTCCTAAATGAAAATGTAGCTGATTAGATCTCAAGTATGGTTGCCACAGTAACCATTTTAATTTTGCTTTCAAAAAATATTTATAAGGTAGTAGTGTCAAACTTGAAAATCTTGTAAATACTAGTCCCCTTTAATGGATGGTTGTATTGACACAGGGTTTTCTCTCACTCAACTTGCTTCATGTGTAATTGGTCCTAAATGAAAATTATGCCAATTTGACCTCTCAAAATGCTCATTTCAGTTGTGTCAATGAATCAATGGAATTTATATATTTGAAAGATGTTATGTCTCTTAAAAAAATGATAATTGTTAATCTAGTTATTATGGAACCATCATTAATAAAGCCTGAGTCTTCTTTGTGTTTGTCTTCAATGCATCCTTTTGTACAATTTTTGCCTGGTCCAGGGTAAACAGTTGCCAACTGATATTTGTTCAGTCAACTGGTATACACAACCAAGCACCAAACAGTGTAGTGGTCCAATAAAGTTTTTCACCATAATTTATAGATTAATTAATTTACCTATCTACCTAAGTAAGTAATGCTTACCATCAGAGTCAGATTCATAGTTTAAGGATTTTGAAATTATTGGGCACTTCTTTTTAAAAACATAAAAGATGAGAGCTGCCATCACTTTCATGTGGCTTAGCTATGCTGTCAGTCATCATGCAATCAAGCATGACAGTCATCATGAAACACATAGCCATTCTGTCAGTCATCATGCAGTCAAAGATGACAGTCATCATGAAACAATCCATTCCTGGTCAGACTTCTTTCACTTGTTATTAATTAATTATTCATTAATTAATTATTCATTCTGTTCTTGAGTTAATTACATACAGTACTCAGATTCACATGGAATATGCAGAGAAAATTTTGCAGTTTGAATTGTATGCAGGTGCCACTTAATAATTTTGACACTAACACATGCATACATATTGAACTATAAATATTCTTTATCTTTCCTTGCATTAATATTAGATTATTTTATACAAAATTTCCAAGCATGCTCAAATTAAAACACATAGTACATGGTTGTGGCATGGCTTTCAAAATTTTACAATAATTTGACTAATTTCTTAATGTCAAAATTAGCAAGATATTGATTTAATAATTTGGCAGGATGTGTTGTATTCTTGAAGAAAAAGTGCCTTATCATTGCATCTTTACATGAATACAGATGTTAAACAGTTCTATTTATAAATAGTCATTTCAATTGTGTCAATACATGTAGTCACTTCCATTTGTGAATGTTAATTTTGTGTGTTTGTCTTCAGTGCATTCTGTCATTGATCATACAATAGCTGACAGATGTTTGCTCATTCAAGTGGCATGCACACCCAAGTACCAAACAATGTGGTGGTTGAAAAAAGATTATCACCCAAATTGATAAATCAGTTAATTAAGGTAATCATAAAAGTCAATCTCACAGGTAAAGGTTGTAATTCAAATTCTAGAGTATGATTTATAAAAACATAATAAAACGAGAGCCATCAAGACATGCAGATGGTTTGGCAGTTTTGTCAGACAATTGGGATGCAGTCATTTGACCACTGAATCATATTGTCCATTCCCTATTTTAAAAAAATGACCCATTTGTTCATTAACAATCGTTCTTGCTGTAGTAATTTCAACAGATGGGTGTCAAAGTGTTAATTAGTGGCTGTTTATAATAGATAATGGTGCATGGAAATATAAAGCTTTTGTCGTTAAAGAGAAGGATTAAATCACTTGTTAAACAAATGCTTTGATTATTTTTTGCATTGAATTCAGATACATAATAATCTATGACAGATTAAGTAAATTTTATACTTCTGTCTACATATTTTAAATGGAATTATTAAGGATTCACTCTTACGGATGCAGTGCAATCAGTTGGCAAGTATATACGAATCTATTCATGCTATAGACATGTATATACCAATGCATGGTTCTATGAACTAAGTAAAATATTATATGCAATCTCTATGTTTACAGTTTTTCTCATTTTCATTTGCATCGATTGAAAATGGTAACTAACAAGCCTAGGGAATAAACATGCATCATTTTCTTCAGTTAACTGTTAGCTACTTTTCCTGAATGGATGGTCATAATAGCATGGGTTTTACATGAAAATACTATAGCAACATATAGCTGGTTCTTAATAAAAATGGTGCACATCTGACAGCACCTCCAACATAGCACCAACCAGGGAGCTCAATGATATGGAGCAGATCTAACACACCCTTTGACATGTCATAAAAGGCAACTAATGGTGGCATTCTTTTGGCCATGGTTGGACTTTTTAAAAGACTGCAGTTTCTCAAAAAAATTGTGACTTTGTATTTTTTAAAAACATTATCCTTGTTTGATTTCATCAGTGTTTTTTTTTTTTTTTGATATGTAAACTTGCTCAGCATCCCATAGCCAGGATTGTGCTAATGTGTCATTAAACCTTGTACATAAATTTCAATAGTGCCATCTAAATGAATCTTATCACTACTTTTGCATTAAAATATTTCTTGCAGTATTAGTTCCAAAATGAAAATGGTGCAGCTCTAACCATAAATATATGCACAACTTTGTTATGTAGTTGTAAAATCAGACCAAATTGACCCTGTGGTGATGTCAAAGGTCATTGGTTGCATTTTTGTACTTCATGAAGATGTTGCCAGTGGCTTGTATAAGTGAATTTTTACCAGACTTAGTATTTTGTTGCCTTCCAATGAACAAGTTGATAGCACTCTGAATTTATTTTAAGGTCAGAGGTTTTTATCTATACTGGCTTATGAGCATGGAACCACAAAACACATATGAATAAATTTGTATCATTTAATCAAGATTTTAAAAGAAGAAATGGACTTATATTTGATTCTTGGAAATTTTTCTGAGCCAGCAGGGCATCAGCCCTTTTGAGGGATTTGTTGTTTGTTTATATTTCCTTAACTCTTTGTTGGGGAGAATGATTATCAAGTTACGACAATTCATTTTGCAACATGCTCACTTGACTCACTGACTATGGATTAATAGTCACAGAAACGTTTTATTAAGATTGTTATTAAAGTTTGTTCATTTATTTCCTAAATCCTTTATGGATTTTGTTAATACTTAGAATGAAGCTAAGATAAGTCATTTTGTCATATGCTTACTCACCCCTTTGACCTTGCAGTCAAGGTCATAGCCATAAAAAATTGGAATCAAGATTTATGTTTAAGTTTCTTTATTTGTTTACAAAGCTTTTGTTTTGGGGAATGTGATTGCTTTCTCCACTCTTATCATACAACACAATGATTTCCTGATGTTTTCTGAGCAAACTTCTCAATTTTGTCCAGATTTCATGGCAGTTGCTTTTCACAAGTACTGAAATGTTTGTAGGTTCTGCTCTTTTGATATATGATTTTGTTATGTGCCATAAATGATGATGTAAATATTTGAAGAGAGTGGATAACTCTCCTCAGCACTATAAGAAGAGCTGTTTGCCACTCCTGCATTTTACAAAACACAATAATAAGCTCTGTACTTATATTTCCAAGACCCCTTGATAGATTTTGTTCATATTGAGAGAGAATCTTTATGGTAAGATAGTTCATTCTCTTGCCCATTTGAAACTGGTTTAAGGTCACAGTTTGATAAACTATGCAATGAGGTTGAGGCTTAAATTTAAATTTTTACATTGCTTCTACCAGTAGATTTTATACTCCTCAGTACATTTTGTTCATGCTTAGGGCGTCCCCCCCCCCCAACACACACACACACAAATATGTGTGTTTCTGGTTGGTCAGCCAACCTTCTGTTTTTTGTTGCTGACCCTAGCACTTTTTTCCCTCAGGGTAAAAAGAATGAAAAAAATTCCTTAAATTAACTTATGCATAAAACTGAGCTGGTTGTGTTACTTATTACATTATATATAATAATCATTATAATGTATACCTACATACCCTATTTTAAAACTAGTGCAGTAGAAAACACACATACTTGTTTTTGGCCTTAGGATAAATCATTATGACTCAAACACAATTCATTCTGTGACATGCTTGCTTAACCTTTTGACATTGTGGTCAAGGTCACATGATTTAAATCAATGCTTCAATAATGGGATTGGCATGCAAGCTCTGGTTTTCTTGTTTTATTCAGGTTTAATAAAGAAAATGTACAAAGTCAGAGATTATAGTTTATGTGAAAAGTTTGAGGTTGTAGTTTATAGTTATGGTTTGTAATATGTACGCAGCCAGCTAAATTTTGTGCTTAATGTTTTTATTTTGGCTCAAAATGAAGGAACTGTGCTTTTAAGTTTCATGTGCTAAATATCATGTACCTGGCATTGTCATTCCATTTTATGCAATTCTACCTTTTTCTTGCTATACGGTATTTTAAAGCCATTTTCATAAGCAAAATCTGGGTGTTTACATTTCTCTTGTTTGAATTAATAATTTTTAATTACCTTTAATTACCTTTAATTACCTTTCTCATTGGTTTATAATTATAATCTTCTTACTTTTTTGTTACAGTTCATATTATAACAAAAGAGATATAAGTTTGTATGTTTGCTTTATTAGTTTAAATGCACACAAGGGACTTTCTTGTAACCTTGAGGCCAACTTTTTGTTTGGTTTTCAGAGGGCAAAAACCATTACTGTATAATAAGGACGTTACATATTATAGCATTAACATCATCAGCCTATACAAAACTCCATTATTATATCTATTTTTAGTTTTACATTACGGTACTTCATGGCAGATTTTCAGATATTTAAGGTTTCAGTTGCAGTTTCTCACTTAAAATATCATGTAGTTTGCATGCCAAAAGTAGGTCATGTTGGACTTCAGTAACTTCTTATACTTGGACATTTGGTCAGTGTGTCGTACAAAATTGAGTTCAGTCATGTGGCTTTGTCTATGGATCCATTATGTTGAGTATGTGTGTGTGGTTTGGATTTTTAACGTAGCTTTAACAATTTTTCAGTCATATCGCTTCTATGTCTGCAGTGTGACAGTTTATAGAACAGTTTATTGTGATGTCTAGCACTGGGGCATCATGCTGCAGACATGTAGCATGATGTCCCACCCAGTCACATTATCCTGACACCAGGCTGACCAGTCCTAACACTAACCACTTAATGTGGAGTGCCTATGGAGGCAGCTGTTAGTACCATTTTTAAAGTCTTTGGAATGACTCAGTTGGGGTTTGAACCCGTGACATCCTGCATTAAAGGTGGACACTCTAACCACTAGAGCGGTCTTTATTATGTTGAATAGTTCATTATTACAACTGAAGTAAACCACTGTGACATACATTTCAGTATCACTGAGTGTTGCCTAGCTCAATATTTAGGTCACTTAATCAAATGATGTTAATTTTTGGGTTATGTGACTTTGGGTGATAGACTAAGGGATGTGACTTTGTGTGATAGACTAAGGAATGTGACTTTATGTGATAGACTAAGGATGTGACTTTGTGTGATAGACTAAGGGATGTGACTTTGTGTGATAGACTGAGGAATGTGACTTTGTGTGATAGACTGAGGGATGTGACTTTGTGTGATAGACTAAGGGATGTGACTTTGTGTGATAGACTGAGGGATGTGACTTTGTGTGATAGACTAAGGGTGTGACTTTGTGTGATAGACTGAGGGATGTGACTTTGTGTGATAGACTAAGGGATGTGATTTTGTGTGATAGACTAAGGATGTGACTTTATGTGATAGACTGAGGGATGTGACTTTGTGTGATAGACTAAGGGATGTTACTTATAAGCATGCTTCATTTCCTTTGCTCCAAACTGTTTGGAATCGGTGTCTTGTGTACTGTTGACTCTACATGTCAGTGGATTATGGTGAGCAGTATTCTTGTAAATCCTTAATTAGAGAGTATTTTGTTGTCCCATGATTCATCTGTTTCTAGTATTTGCTGTGATTCAAATACCAACTGCCTTGATGTTACTATGGTCAGGTATTAATGGTTGGCACTGGTGAATGGGTTAGTTTTGCTGTCTTCTGACAGATTCTGTTTTGTTTTGGATTAGGTACTTATCTGTTCACTAAAGCTATGGGATGGGTCACACTGGTTGATTTATGACCTTATCACAGAAGCCGACATAGATGAGAAATAGTTGGCTCATTGTCAAAAACCTATGCACAAAAGGTTTGTCCTTGTTTCAGTTCTATGTCAAAAACATGCACGCAGAGGATTCATCCTTGTTTTAGTTTTACATCATATGTCCACATGGCTTCAAATACAAGGGTAGTGTATCCCTACCATTGTATAGTGATAAGTCAGGTCCAACTGCAAACTGCATTGACCAAGATCTACTATCATATAATCTATCACATAATGCACCAGCAGATCTTATGGGTCTATGCAACTAGTTAGGAGTAATCAGTAGAATAAACAAATTGACCCTGATTTGCCTGAACATTATATGATGGCAGATCTGGGTCTGTGTTTTTTTGACGCTGGAAAAGACTTTTAAGTTAGTATAGATGGTAATTTTTTTTTTACTTAATCCATCATTACATGCCTATATTTGTGTAAAAGACATTTTTGCAGTTGCTGTATTCTTTTGTTAACAATGATAAGGGTGCTTTGTGGCAACTGATCATAAATGCAAGAATTTATTAGGATATTCATTTTATTATGCAACATTAAATTTTATCACTGTTATAATTCAGTGCTTTTAAATGATGAAATTTTAATATAAGCTTTTGCAAATTTGGAACAGTTATGACATAAAATGCTCATATATTGAGGTATACTTTAAAGTTTCTTTTTCTGCAAGATTGTGTTTTGCATTAAAATTATTTTTTGCAAATGCAGCTTCAATGCCATATTTATGATAAAGTTTATATTTCTGAAAACTGTAGTATACAGTCAACTGCATTTATTTTTCAGACC
>JAECUM010008603.1:0-72548 GCA_016617855.1 Megalonaias nervosa | reverse complement strand
CATTCTAATTTGAAATTCCCTTTCATCCTTCTCTCTTTGTAATTGTAACTTTTTATCTTTCTCCCTCTCCTCTCTCTCTCTCTCCTCTTTCTCAAATTGTAATTGTTTATCTTTCTCCCTCTCCTGTCTCTCTCGCTCCTTCTCTTCAAATTGCAATTGTTTATCTTTCTCCCTCTCCTGTCTCTCTCTCTCCTTTTCTTCAAATTGCAATTGCAACTGCTTCTTTTCAAAGTGCAACTGCATTGTTTCTCTTTTTCTTCTTTCTGAAGCTCGAACTTCCTTAACTCTACTTCCATCTTATATTATCATTTTTAATTCCATTACTTTTAGGTCAGAGTCCGATACCGACTTACTGACCGTAGCCGAAACACTTTTATCAAAAACATTCTTCTCTACCAGATATTGAATCAAAAGTTTTTAATTTCTTGTTTCGTTAAGGAAGATTTTGCTTCAGAAAGATCGTACTTTCTGGCAAGTTCAAGCAACTCATCTTTTTTCAGACTATCCAATTGTTCCTGAGTTGGACTAGAAAGAAAAGTTTCCACTTTTGATAACATTGTGAATGAAAGCCTGTTGTTTTCGCTAAAGATTTCAAACAAAATGTAAAATAGTACTTGGGATTTAGAGACTAGGGGAATTTAAATTTCAAAAAAACAATTTTCTGAAATATTTAACCAAAATTCATATATCCCAAGGGCTAGCACCCAATTTTCTCCTGTTATGTGTAGGCTTGTACAATAATAACAAGAGAAAAGAGTGAAGACAACAAGCTTTGTATATTTTAACAAAATACTTATTTCCCTAGAAAACAAAGTAAAAATTGGAAAATAGGACTTATGGTTTGTGAATATAATCCAAAATTTAATCCTAAGAATGAAAAATACAAGTCCTATCACTAAATAGTTCTATTAGAATCCAGGTTCTAATCTCGACGACATACCAAAATGGAAGGCGATGACGTCAGATGTGGTCTTTGTACAAATATCAACAATTCCTCAATTGAATCACAGTTTATGTTTCCCATTAATTCCAGAATAAATTTCCACTGAATTTCTTTCTCCCAGAATTTATAAAACAGTACACTCGTTTGGTTTTCTAGAGAATAAATTATTAAATTGCAAAAACAAATGAACTTCAAAAACGATCTGGTTTCAACAATAAAAAAAAAAACTATCAGGCCTTCGAGGTTTCAGAATACAACTGACTGATAAGCGCTCGGGAAGAGTATTATATCTATCCTAATTATCATCCCGTTCTTGCGAGACAGACTACGAGGTCTCCTAACACTTGAAACACGTAATAAGAAAAATGCAATTCGTCACGTAGGAAGAACCCGTATCTACTATCACTCTGAAACAAATTTAAAAATAACACATTGTTTGTCCAGACTAGACGAAAAGACCTTGGTAATAGCCAATCGTTCTCGCGTAGCGATTACACTACCGCGGACCAAGGTAAACTAAAAATATTGCAAATCCAATACATTTTATGTCTTAGATAAACAGAATTACTGAAAAAGAATTTCCAATCCCTGCAATAAGCATTATAATAAAATGTAATGAAACAAAAATAAAATAAAAAGGAATTTTAAAACTAACACACAAGCAATTTAATTACATATACGTAACACTAGTATGATGCCTGACTATGGGGAATGAATTAGATAATGTTACAGGATCAGTGGTGTCTATTATCAGCATGTTGAGTGACCAGATTAAAATATCTGATAAATCCATTGCAACATAACATGACAGCTTACAAATGTATGTTTTGCTGCACTTTCTTGGAGATATTGTTGAAAAAATAAACACCTTTAGCAGGTGTTTGCAGGCAAGAGACTTGTCATACGTTGCCATGATGCAACATGCTGATGAACTTTTGACACTGCTGGAAGCTAAATAACTTGGAGATACATCCCATTTTCAGCTCCTCTGCAATGAATTTGTTACAGTCATGCATGTCAGCGGTCACTTCAAAGGGATAAAATTCAGTGTTACCACCTAACAATGACTTGCCAAGTAAAGCAATAATGTGTGTATGGATTATTCATGGAAACATATGTGACAGATTCCCAGACCATGCATTAATGAGTTCTCCATGTTCAAGTCTACCTTTCCTGGAAATGTTAGTGATATGCCAGTTTTGTAATGATCACATAGACACATTGTATGCTCATTACAAACTGACATCTGTACCAACGAAACAAAGAGAATGTTTCCTCCAAATTGATAAACTCTCAGCAAGTGGATTTACCAAAGCGCAAATGTGGAACACACAAAAATGCTGTCGTGGGGAAAAGTGGAGCAAATCAAAGATAAACCTTTCATTTGCTACTACTACTTATGAGACTTACGCCATTTTACCTCTTTGGTAAAGAAAGGTGTGAATAAAATGGGACAAAAGAAAATTTTCAATAACAATAATGCAAACACAGAGATTTCAGTCAGTGACAGGAGGGACAGAAGACACATCTCAAGCCAGGAGGTAAAACCCTATCAGTCAATAGGTTCACATGAATTTTGTATGCAAACATCACATTCATTCTCTTAACATCACCTTCCTGCCTGGCACAGTCTGAATTGTGCCAGAATCAAATTTTGTGGTATTCATTTGGGATTCTATATATTCCAACCACATTAGTTCCCGAACAAGCAGCCCCCAATCTACTTTACCGATCTAATCAATTGAACATTTGGATTCACTAAACAAATATGTTTATGGCAAGTACCTAATACTTATAGCAATTCTACCTCAACTGGCTCAGGACCAGGGGTGCAGCAATTTTGTCAAAATCAAGTTGTCCACACACAATTAAAAAGTTTCCTTGTCCACATAAAAGACCCACTTATCTGTATTTTCATAGTTAAAAAGCCTATTGGAATATAGGATTTTTATAATGCTTACTTTTTATTAAGCTGCACCATTTAAATGCATGCATTATGGATCTCTGGCATGTAAATTATGTACTGGATATTTCAACTTCTCTTATTTTTGGACTTATGCTCAATGTCTACAAATCTATTAGTCTGAAAAAGATTTCTCTGCTTTGCTATGACATATGTGTTAAAAAGCTTCTGGTAATGCTTGGTGTGACTCACACTGTATTTATTGTTCACTGTCTAAATCACCCACAACTTTTTTTCCTCTGATCTGGCCTATACATTATCAAATTCTAACTGACATATATTATGCTTTGGACATTTTTGGTTTGTTAATAATGTGATTTTCCTTGTGATGACCTGTATGACTTTTGCATTACAAGATGTGATTATTTGATCTTCTTTGGCCTCAATCCAAGTAAACTCTTGCATCCAATATTCTTTGAACTCCTGTTTTCTATCATATTCCCTGTCATGGTCAAGTTTTAGTTTTAGCCCATTTTGTTGACATGTCATTCATCTTTTCACCATTTGGCTCTAGATTTATAATAAAATGATCCATCCTGATACATTCCCAGGAAAATTCATCTTAGTCACATATAATGGTTTCAAGGAGTCATAACAACAGATTCCTCATGGAATCCCTATCCTCCAGCCAATAATATTCATTCTGAAGTAACCATCAAAACATCTATATCGTCTAAACCAGTAACGTCCGCTCTCATTGATTGTATACACAGAAAATGTGGTTGGTTTCAGTACTAATAGATACATGTCTGCATACACTATGTAAATATACAATGCACCCAGATGGTACATGCTGGCAAGTACGAATGGCACTTTGCTCAGATGAATGTGGAACTACTGACTTTTTTAAATTATAGGCCACAATTTTCTTGTCCCAAAGACAAGTAACCTTGTAAAAATTGCTTGTCCATAAGAATAAATGTCCAACTCTGACAAAAATGGGCAATGGAATACTGCACTCCTGACTTAGGAGTTCTTCAACCTCTGACAATCCTGACAAGAACTCCATACCTTTAACTTACATTCAGTTAAATTAGACCTAATTACACTTTTTATGTGCAAGCAACTGGCACTGAGAAAATCCCCATTTTTCTCCAACTTCAATGGATGTTTGCACAATAAATGGACTTCTCAAATGAGTGAACAAACCTATTCTTTCTCCCAAATTTTCCCCCCGTTTCCAAATAGTGTGTGAATGCTGCTATATCTGAAAAAACGGCCATATATTTCACAATTCAACAAGTAATGCAAATCAAGAAACCACATGATCACTTGAGATAAATGACATGAAAGAAAACCTTTAACAAATCAATATTTTACTAATGCAAGTGAAAGAAAAGATGAATTGGTGTGATATTTTACCTTCTTAATGAACCTCTCATATCTTGTCGTGGTTGGATAATCTTTCATTCCTGCCTCATCCTCCCTTGTAACCTTGGTGACAGGCACAGTTCCAGCAGGATAATCTAGAAGGTTGTACAAGGCAGTGTAGGTCACTCCACCTAGTGGTAATCAGAAAATAATGTATCGTAGGCAGAGTGGTGACAAGGAGATGTTCATTGAAAACTACTGAATTATTTTATCTACGATCAGGTTTATATATACCAGGTGTCTATATATATATATATATATATATATATATATATATATGTGACAACTTGAAAATGAAATGGAAGGTTTCTTTTTTGGAATATACAGATATAATACTGTGTGTTATGCTAATTTTTAAAAAAATATCCTAGCACATAATGTTAAGATGCAAAACATATTTTCCATTCACAGATTATTACTAAATTAAGTAATGGATTGCATATTTAGTTCTTCAAATAGGAATAAATTATAGTATATGTATTCCACCAAATTGCTGCTTAAATTTAAATTAAATTTTCAAACATGTAAATCATCTAATCATTTTGTACAGTCAGGCGAAAAACCGTATGAATAAACCTATCCAGGACAAGAAATTGATTACAAATCTATAATTTTTTCTGTCACACTGGTAAGATAAAAATAAGACATAGAAAACAACTCTCACGCCCTCTATATAGCTGAAATTGTCTCTAAAAATTTATTTGCAAATTCTGACTCATCTTAGTATAATCAACACTTGTATGAAATTTATCTCTCATATTAACAATGTACAGTGTATGTTAATGTCCATGTTGATGACAACGTTACATAATCTCTCACACAACATACATAAACAAAATAAATTAAAAAAATCCTATGTGAGACTACTATCCATCAAATTCTGTTCAGTGACCTTTAAAAGGAAGTCATTTTAAGTTTTTCATCCTTCATAATGATGACCATATCCGATGGCAGACTGGCATCATTTGTGTAACACTAAAAACGCACTCTGAAAATATTTTGACTGGATACCCCAGGTCAAAATTGGGTAATATCTGTGAGGCAGTTTTTGAAAGATGTTTAAAGGTTTTTCTACTTTAGTCAAAATGGTCATAGGTTATGTGGATAAGCATCATTTGTGCAAACTTGAAAAATTGTCATGCAAAGATGCATTCTGTTAAAATTTCACTTTATTCTATTCAATGGTTCTTGAGATAAAGGCATTGAAAGATTTGTCTTCTGTTTTAAATGGTCATCATATCTAATGGTGGGTTCTTTATGTCAGACTGATCTCTGACATGTTTGGTTGAGACTGGTCTGTTGATTTTAAGGAAATTTTGGAATTAGCAATTCTTGACAGAAGATGGATGATGCACTATGGATGCAGAACCATATTTAGAAGATCACATGGCATTATGCACTGATGAACCAACCAGGTACCTAAAACATGAAAGACTAACCATACAATGGCCTTATGCCCTGATGAGCTAACAAGGTACCTAAAACATTAAAGACTGCTCCATTGGGTACAGCAGGGAAAGCAAATCCTGGACATATCAAAGCATCTAGCCCATGAGATCTCCACAAAGACAGGAACTTCTTTTTGTATTTCTGCAGGAGATGAAACATTGTTTGATATATTTTCCTTCTATACTTATAAATATCTGCATCTAATTGCCCTCTGGAGGAAGAAAATCTTAAGTCAGAGCTGGTAATATGTGCACATAAGCTGTAGAAGTTCCAAAGGAACTAAAAGTTACCTGTTGCTTCCCCTTAACTGACTTGCTGCACCACACCATGCTTTATGAATTTGAATAAATATTTGAAAAACAGGTGGTTTGAACGAAACTGATCATTCTTTTAATTATAACCTGCAAAACAATTTATAAAAAGAGTACCATGAGTGGCATATTATGCCCGCACCATGTGTTTAATGGTCTTCTATTTAGAAACTAGTAAAGGACAACCAGATCTGCATCTTTGGTTCAGTTATGTGGCCATGACCGATCTTAATATGCATTATTTTCTTGTTAGACTTACCATGACCATTATCTCTAAGTTTGACCAAGGAAATTTTCTAAAACAAGGGGCAATCAGCAAAACCCTTATTTGAAGCCAAAATGACTCAGATCTTTGACTTTTTGACGACAAAATCAATAAGCCTCTTCCATACCGAATGTTCACAGTATTCAAACTATCCACAAGATAAGTTGAGGTACATAGTCATGAACAAACACTATTATGTAATAAAGATTTTTCTTCCTTCGGTTACACTTTAATCTTTTAACTCAAAATTGAAAGACTTCTTTCCTCTCCAATGCATAATCATTCACAAACAGTGACGAAGGTACATGGATTAGAATTGAAAATTGTGTACAAACACCATTCTAATTATTTCAGTCACAGTGATCTTTACCCAAGACCTTTATATTCAAAAGCTTCTTCATGCAGATCATCCACAATGTTTGATCCAGGTCTGTGATGTAAAATATTATCATGCAACAGCCATTTCTTTTCTTTTGGTGATATATACATACTAAGGATATATGAAAACATCTTAAAAAGTTTTGTTTTTTTGAACTTCTTGTTGTTGTTGTTGTAGAAGGGTTTAACACCAATTTTCTGCACAAGATAGGCCATACATGGCAGCCAGTATAAATGGTGGAGGAAGAACCCGGGAAAACTCCAGAAAGGACCACCGACCCACGAGAAGCTACTGGCAAGATTCTCACACACCTACACTGGCCAAACCCGAGACTCAAACCCACGCAGAGGTGAGATTGCAATGATCCATAACGGTGAGTGCTTTAGACCACTTGGCCACTTGGGGCCCCCTCTTTGAACCTCTCAATGAATTTAATGATGATTGATAAGCAAAATAACATTCTATAAAACAATGTACAGCATGCAAGACAGCAGCGATATAACATGATGTAACATAAATAAATGACAGTGACGTAAAATGTTGTAGAACAATCTGTAAACTGTATAAAGGCGAAACTAACAGTAATCTACAAATTAACGCGTTTTCATGCATGATAAAAAAACTTCCAGCTGCTGAGAAAAATTTGTATTTTCTGAGAGTCTTTTATAGGGGCCTAAACAATTAATCACTATACTGATGTGATGTAAAATATTACTGTGCAACAACCATTTGTTTTCTTTCAGTTATATATACACACTAAGGGTATATGATAAATGTCTTAAAGGTTTTTGTTTCTTTGAACCTCTCAATGAATTTAATTGTTGTTGTTGTTGTTGTTGTGGGGCTTAATGCCATTTTTCAGCACACGATAGGCTATACATGGTGGCCAGTATTAATGGTGGAGGAAGAAACCGGGAAATCCGCGGAAAGAACCACCGACCCACAAGAAGCTACTGGCAACAATGAATTTAACGATGATTGATATGCAAAACAATGTTCTATAAAACAATGTGCAGCATGCAAGACAGCAGCAATATAACATGATGTAACAAATGACAGTGACGTAAAATGTTGTAGAACAATCTGTAAACTGTATAAAGGCGAAATTAATAGTAATCTATAAATTAACGCTTCTTCATGCATGATAAAAAAATACAGCTGCTGAGAATAACTTGTATTTTCTGAGAGTGGTTTATAAGGGCCGAAATGATTTAATCGATATATTGATGTATCAATATTTGTTCCGTATCAATATTCATATCAATACTAGAGGTGAGGAATCGATACAAACCAATACTTATCCTATGCAAGTTACTTTCATCTTCAGCAGTAATGAATAATTATTAGCCATTTGCCTTTTATTAATTAAACTGAAAACTCATCTGAGACAGCCTAAACACGCATATGCATTTACCGGTATTTATGTCAGTAGCAAAGAAAAACTGCTGACTCACCTTCTACAAATTAGCAAATATTAGGTGACTAACTCAGGTGGACTGAAATCAAGCACCTACTCCACTTTGCCCATTCCATGTGTATTATCTTATTCCATCAGTATGCTCAACCACTGATAACACATCTCATTGTAATGAAGATATTCTAGGTTTTGTTCCTCATGTATGATTTAAGTACTTTCCTAATCTTTTAGTAACCACTTTTACATGAAGTTTTGCTTTTGCTTCACGTTTGGTCAATTTGAATTAAATATGATCGTTACATTTTTGGTGTGCAGCAAAATATGTTATGTTCAATTCTGAATGGTTGTTATTGTTCAAATCCAGAGTAAAACAATAACCACCATCAGAAATGTACCTTATTCACTGCATGGCACACAAGAAGTACTGACATCCAAACTCAACAGAAATTGATACAAAGCAAGAAGAATTTTGTTGTTAGTCACTCCCACTCCCATACTCCGAGTTGCCCTAGTTTAACATTGTTACCTGCTCCAGGCTTCTGTCATTTATGAAACTAAAAATAGATAGTTTTCTTTAGCAAAGTAATTTTTACTCCAAAGCTTTCATCCTTAACAAGGTCTTCATCAGACAAATGATGTCAGGACAGGTCTTATACACCAAATGAGAATCCTGAGAGCAGTGGTGAACATTGCAAAGAATCATGGAATAACATCTGAGTACTCGGTAGGGAGAATACCCTAAGGAGAAAAATAAGGGAAGCTATTGAAATCATGGACGAGAAGCCATTTGTTGAACTGTGATTCTGGATTGGAACTCCCACCATTGTACAGAAGGATTTAGTCATGTGATCAACATTCATATATTCCTCTGATGAAGGCCTTGTGAAAAGGTTGAAAGCTGAGGTGTCAAAATCATTTTCTTGCACTAGGAAATTACACTATTCTTCCATTTTGAACACTGTAGTACCTTCCAAATTTAAGTGAAGACATGAAATTGGTGATAAAACATTTCAAAAGCATTAATGCAATGCAAAACAAGGAGCATGGTGACCAAAATGGGTCATGTACCTTATTAAATTGAGCTGCACATAATGGTATAGAAAATTTTATAAAAATCTCTGACATCTAATAAACAATCTGTTTGGAAGTATTTTTTAATCTTGTCAAGATGTGAATGAACAGATGATAAGTCTACGTCTCGCTGTAATCTGCATACCGTATTTAATGTTATTTTTCGTACACAAAAAAATAATTATTAATTTCGATGTATGAAAAATTATATGTAAAATAAATAATTATCATTTTGTGGTAATGACCGTGTACGAAAAATAAAGGGATCATACCCGAACAAGGTCGACGGAACACACAACACTTGACAACCTAACGTACAAAACAAATGTACAAATTCTGTCTCATTCTGCTCTCAACTGAAGAATCTGATTGTTGTTATGAGAGAGAGAGAGAGAGAGAGAGAGAGAGAGAGAGAGAGAGAGAGAGAATAATCTGTATTGTTCAGGAATCAGTTACCTGTCAGTTGTGTTATTCCTTATGTAAACACTACAAGGGCACTATTATATTCCATTGGCAATTAAAACCTGAATAAATAAATCGTTTTTGTTGCACCGGTAATTATCGGATCCATTGTCAGTAGGCCACATGGCTATGCAGACGTAATATACATGCTAATTAAATACTCTTTAACCTTTAGCTTGGTCTTTTCCAGTAAATACTGGATTGGAGACCAGATTTACCTCAACAAATCAAATTAAGGAGGCTCTGTGTAGGGAAATGAGGCTACCCATGGGGTGTTGAAAATGTGTAAGCCAAGCCCATTAGCTCAAGAACAATATTAATCTACTGATATATGTGCTGAAGCTATTGAAAAAAATGGCAAAGAATTTAAGAGAGAGAGAGAGAAAGAGAGAAAGGGAGGGAGGTAGGGAACAACAAAGCAACGTGTATCAAAAAATATTTTTATACTATAAACACAACATGTTATTTTCAAGGATACAATTTGTGATCCAACGCTGGACGAATGCACAAAGCAAATGCAAAAACATTATGCAATGAAAAATTCATAATGTTCAAAAGTTCTACAAGTCTTCCAGCTCAAAACCCTCAAACCATTCGCATTCTTTGTCACTTGAAAAACTTTCCAATGGAGCTTCATTGTCACTCCTTATGCAGTGGTCCTCTCTACCATTTATTGCATTTGAAAGGCCAGTAACTTTGAAGCTACTGATTATCATGTCCTTTTTCTTCTTCAAGTCTTCACTGGCTTCAAAATTCCAGTCAATCATCTGCTGCTTTGAAGGGGCTGGAATTTTTTTGGTTGCCTCCTCACCAGCTTCCCTGGTTGCGATATTTTTGGAAGCCTGGTCCTTCATGTACGTTGACCATTTCTTCCGCAGCAGCCCCTTGAAAAGCTTATTTAGATATACATCCAGTGGCTGCAGTTTACTTGTGCATCCACCGGGGATTACTGCCATTGTTGTTCTGGATTTTTTCATGGTTTTTTTCACTTCATCAGTCAAATGGCCACGGAATGAATCCAACACTAGTAGAGAAGGTAAGCGCTTCGTGTGTGCTTTCCAGACTTCATCAATATAATCCAACATTAGGTGTTCATCCATCCAAGCTTTTTGTTGAACTTTCACTACAACTCCCTTTGGGATCTTTATATTTTTTAAGTTTCTTTTTCCCGAAAGATTATCATGGGTGGCAACAAGTCACCAGATGCCAGGCATGTCAATATGCAAGTTAAATGGTGCTTGTCACTGCCGGTACCTCTAACATGCACCTCTCTCGTCCCGACTTTATCAATTATCTTCCCTGGTACCAAGTCAAAGTACACTGGCGTTTCGTCCATATTTCCAATTAAATGTTCATCAAATTCCTCCTCCTCCCGCAGCCTTCTTATATATCTGGTAAAGCAGTCTATTTTTTCCTCTAGGTCTCGAGGTAGTTTTTGAGATATTGGAAGTTCTGCATCTCAGCACAAGTCCATTTCGCTTGAAAAAGCTATCAACCCATCCTCTTGGGCCCTGAAACTTTGGATTTTCCTCCTGAATAACTACAGTAGCATAATTTTGTAACATCTCAATTGTTACAGGCACATGATGGTCCCATATACAGAGTAACCAGGATATAATTTCCTGCTCTTTCTCATGCGAATATGTAATGGGTCGGCCGGCACCTGGGATGGATACTTTCTTTATCCTTTGAATATTTTTTGAAAAATCCATTTTCATCCAGCTTGATAAAGTACTTGGTGTAAGGCGGTACTTTGCAGCTATGGGCCTAATTCCACATAGTTTTGCCTCCTCAACAATTCTTATTTTATTGTTAATGTTCCATTTCTTATACTTTCCTCTTACTGGTGACTTTGCAGTACCAGGAAACTGGCTTATATCCCTCATATCTTTGCTGTAGTCCAGCTTGTCAACTGCAGGCTCAGGAAATTTTTCAGCAACAACGGGCACCGTTTCAATAGTATCTTGTGGTATAATGGCATTATCTGTTGCATCAGTATTTGATTTGTGCAGTTCAGCATGATCTTTTTCATTGGCGATCTTGGCAACTGCAGCAACAGACAGGTGACGAGCTTCACCATTGTCTTTTCGAGGCCATCCAGGTCCAATTTTCTGCCTTTTGTTTGGTGGTTCAGTATATTTAGGTGGTGGTGGCGGGAAAAAAGTTTCTCCCTTTGGCAAGGGTTTGAAGAAACTTAATAATGAAGACATGTCCAAGCACGAACAGTCCAAGATCTCTGAAGATATTACCTATATATAAATCGAACTTACGGAGTCAATGACTTTTGCATTTATGATTAAAACTAACTGGTTTTTTTATAGTTTTTACTGCATTACTATGTCGAAACAATAAGATTAATTGCCCAGTGGTCTGTGGTCTTCACTTCATCCTCTACTGAGATGTTATTTTTACTGGATAAATAAACTCAAATGGCTTCAGAACTCATTTTCAAATGCGTGCATTTCTTGGCTACAGACTGACGTAATAAAGAGCTCTCATTAACGATGTTGTCCAGCTGTTAATGAATAGTGGTATATATTGTAATGACAACAACAAAACAAAAACATCAACCATTATATTTTCTTGCCAATACAAAAGACAAAGAAGAGCAATATGATGAATGCGAATAGATTCTCAGTTAACAAAACAGTTGTCCTTTCCGAGTAAGCTGAGCAAAGGGCTTTCTACACACCTATAATTGGTGAATATTTCTTTACCAGTAGTTGTTTATTTTCTGTTTCATTATTAGATGTCTCAGTTACGCATTTACGCGAAGATATCAGATAATTGGGTTTGTGTTTCATGGAGGAAACAAATATTTATATTTCTCTTTTGGGATTATACCAAATATACTCGGCAAAGAATAAATTGGTCGTTTTGCGTATCTAAGTGATACATTGCTTTATGTATGCAAAATAATAGGTTGACCAAAAAAAAAAATGTGAAGTTTTGTGTACGAAAAAAATATGATAGTTTTAATTATTATTTTTATGGCTTGATGGTGTAGGAAAAATTAAAGGGTACAAAAAATAACATTAAATACAGTACTGAAAATACAGCCAATATGTCAGCACGTACAAAACAGCACCACACTACTACCAAGAAACCTTCTAAAGATAAAAATTCCATCAAGCTGATATGTGTATCAACAATGTATCATATCGTAGGCTGTGTATCATTATGTGACAGAGGTGTATCATTTCATCCATGGTGATTTAGCACTAAGAAACAAGAAAAATGAAACTGATCCTGGTTCAGATGTATTCATGGTCAAATTATATAAGTTCTCTTGGAAAGATCTGGCTGGATGTTTTAGTATATCAATCTCTGAAGTTTGGATATGATAACAAAACTCAGAATTTCACTCCCCGCAAATGTTATCACAAGTGTTCCAAAAGAAGATAAAGATAAAATATTTATAAGTTATTAGAGACCCGTTTCATTGCTAGACTATAAAACAGCATCAGCTTTAATAGCAAACTGGCTTATAAGGTACTTCCTTCTATTACAAGTGATAATCAGAAAGGTTTTAGAGATTTATTGGTGAAAACACTAGAATTGTATGATTTCATGAACTACTTGTTTGTGTATACAAGTCAAGAATGTCTTCAAAACTGAAAATTCAATTTTAAATTATAAAGAGAAGCAAAGATTCTCAAATCTCACCTGTAATCTCTCTGCTAGTTTCCACCAATCATAAGCATTTCTGCAAAAACACAACAAAACAAAATGCAAAGAATTAATTTTCTCTAAACAAGTAAATACCTTTCAATAAAATACTTCAGAAATGTACAGTCAAAAAAACTGATCTCAACCTCATTTATCTTGATAACCCATGTATGTCAAGCATTTTGGTCTGGTCTCAATAAATTTCTTCTTTGTTATGCTAATTATTCCCCGCTTATCTCAACCCCTGTTAAGTCAATAACCCTGTCATGTGAGGCATAAATTTTGGTCCAAAGTAACATGTGGGCTCGCTTAATTCAACGAAATGCAACTTTGTCTATCTTGGAGAAATTTTACAACTATTGATCCGGCTTTTCCGCTACTACCAGTACCATGTACCGCATGGATGGAAAAAGTTGGTACAAGACCAAATTTAAGTACAAATGCTAATCAGCCAATTTCATCAATGCATGGTTTATCACTTGCATAGAGTGGAGACAATTATGTTGTAAACAATACTTAAGAATAAGGAAACTGAATGAATGTATTTCTGACCTTTACAGGAGCTGTGTTCATAATGGACAGCATCATATGTCAACACCACAACAATATAGTCCGTTCCACACAGCATCATGAATTTTGTCTTATCTGTAACTCAGTAAATTATCAGGTCAGCTTCATTAAATGTAGCTAAAAATACCTAATTCCTTTTACACTATATATTTAAAATGAATTAGGTACTTTTACTACATTTAATGATGCTAGCCTAAAAATTGACAGACTTACTGACAGGATAAAATGCATGATGCTTTTTGGAACAAACTATAGTGTAATTCCGTTCTAATATCATCATGGTCAGTCACCAACTTAATCCTTACACAATTAACAACTTTGGTTCAGAGTTCACTTATAAAGTAAACAGTTAAAGTGTTTCTATGCTTGGTGTGAGTGTAAGCCATCAACTTCAGCGTGGCTAGATCATGTGACTTACAATCATCTATAAATAGAAACCAGCAAAATTCCAAACTAAGCTGTATCCCCCCCAAAGACGTGTTTATTAATTTGTTTTGAACAAGAGTACATAAAAGCACAAATAGTATCTATAAAAATCCAGTGCCCAGTATGTTGTTTTTTAAAATGAAGTTGTCCATCGTTGTGCCATGATAACAAATTCTTCATAGCAAACGGAACAACGCAGAAATTAAAGTGACTGAAAAGAGTAACATCTATGAAACAGGAAGGAGTGCTTTCATTTGTATTATTTTGACTAGAATATCAAAGCCTTGCAATCCATCATAGTGATATGCCCACTCTCCTTCTGGCGCTGTGTTTTTGCTGATGGTCACTGATCAAAGTTGGAAGGGACATGGGACTACAACTGTATGAATAGAATAAGTCATCTTCTTACAGAATTTGATGTTGAGACAGTTAACTTTAAAGACTTTAAATACATTTTACAGCTTGTCGGTACATGAATACCGAGAGCCTCATCTTTTTCCAGTACAGAAGCAAATTTATAAGTAAAAACCAGCATACCGGTGTAAAGAAACCTCTGAAGATCAACAAAAGTGATCGATTTTCATGCACAATTTTGGTCAGTAACATTTTGCTACTAGTTAAAGTCTACACTAACAAATGAAAATACTTTTTAAAAAAGTATAGTCCTACATGTACTTAAATTGGCCTAGATTTTTGGTCAGCATCAGAAAACTATTGCATTGCTGAGGCTATCAAAGGGATGACATCATTCACAGGGAAATAAAAACAACTTTAAACCACTGACACTGTTACAGTAACTTCAGTGTTGTATAAATGTGTGACTTGTTACTTAATCTCATTTATAAGACCTCCAATCTTTTTTTCTGCAACCTGGCATGACAATTATTATTTTTATAGTGCATTAGAAATGCCATTTGCTTTTGGAAACAAAACTCCTTATTTTTCGTGCTTAGATGCATAATCATTGTTCTACAGTAGATTCATCAACTAAACCCTGATTTCTTCGGACCCGATTATGTCAACGATTTTTTTTACACTCCCGACATCATCAAGATAACTGGGTTTGACCATAATGTTTTGTTTTCATTAATCTGATACACAATCAGTAGAAGAAATGAGCACATTTTTAATCCAAAGTTGATGAGTTGCCTCTCTTTGCAATAGGTAGCAGTCATTTATTTGGTGGTACAAATGCATTGTATTTGCAGTAATGTTCATGGGATTTAAAAAATAAGAGATGCACAAAATATGCAAGAATTAAGTGTAAATGTCCAAGAATCAAACTTGTAAATCACATATTACTGGCTTTATGTCATTTAGGTAAATACCAAGTTTCCATCAAAACTGACATTTGCAAATTACCTCTGATAATTCACTTTCTTCTATGCATACAAAGTACAATCAGTTCTAACAGCCATGCAAGGTTAGGATTAGACATACAGTACAAGGATACTCATGACCAGTTTACATTTTACAACACCAGTAACATGGAAAAAATGATGTTCTACCTTGAATTGAGTGACAGAATGTTACATGCTACAAAGATTTATAATGTGTGTGTGTGTGTGTATGCATGTGTTTTGAATTTTTAACATAGCTTTAACAATTTTGAAGTCATATTGCTATGATGTCTGGAGTGTGGCAGTTTATGGTGACATCTAGCACTGGGGCATCATGACACAGACATGTAGCATGATGTCCCTCCCAGTCACATTATCCTGATACCAGGCCAACCAGTCCTAACACTAACCTCTTAATGCTGAGCTCCTAGCGAGGTAGCTGTTAGTACTGTTATTCTAGTTTTTGGTATGACTCGGCTGGGGTTTGAACCCACGACCTCCCTCATCTGAGGCAGACACTCTAACCCAGTGGAGGGCAACTTCTCTAGTCGGCGGGCCGGATATGGGAAAATGAAGTTCTTGGTGGGCTGGATTACTAAATCAATACCTTAATCGCTTTTATCCACCTATGCAAGGAATGAATGTGGCCGGATGTGACCGCAGGCCAGTCAAAATCCCGTCGCAGGCCGGGTCAGGTCCGCGGGCCGTATGTTGCCTGTCCCTGCTCTAACCACTAGGCCACCGGTGTGGTCCAAAGATTTATAATAAAAATAATCATCATAGTTGTTAAAAAGGACTCCTAGAAAATTATCCCCACCTCACTCCAGACAATGACCCAATGTTAACAACCCAAAATCCATATGTTGTGTAATCCTGGCATGCCTGTATGTATGAAGTTTGGTACAAGTTTTCAAAAGTCACTGTAATTCAAGTTCGCATACAGTGGCCTTTGACCTCCACACATAAACTGCACGGCAGGCAGTAAAAACATTTTGCATATGGGCAGACTGGATGAGCTTAACACAGAAATTATTTATTTATTAATTACAAATTACTTATCACATGTATATACAGAAATCACTGGAAATTTTGCAAACATTATCTGTGTAGTGTTGATACCTAAGGCTACAGGTAAACTAATATTCAAATTGAACATTAAAAGGTTGCTATGCTACAGGTATACCAATATTCAAACTGTACATTAAAAGGTTGCTATGCTACAGGTATACCATTATTCAAACTGTACATTAAAAGGTTGCTATGCTACAGGTATACCAATATTCAAATTGTATATTAAAAGGTTGCTATGCTACAGGTATACTAATATTCAAATTGAACATTAAAAGGTTGCTATGCTACAGGTATACTAATATTCAAATTGTACATTAAAAGGTTGCTATGCTACAGGTATACTAATATTCAAACTGTACAATAAAAGGTTGCTATGCTACAGGTATACTAATATTCAAATTGTACAATAAAAGGTTGCTATGCTACAGGTATACTAATATTCAAATTGTACATTAAAAGGTTGCTATGCTACAGGTATACTAATATTCAAATTGAACATTAAAAGGTTGCTATGCTACAGGTATACAATATTCAAATTGTACATTAAAAGGCTACTATGCTTTATTTTAAGCATGTTTATCAAAAATGGTCTTTCATGTTTCAAAATATACCTCCAAACCAATTTCCCTCAAGATAAATAATAAACTTCAATCAGAGAAAACTAGCAGAGAGCAAAGATCAATTGACATAGACTGTCAAAAAAGTCTTACATGCAATGTTTTCCAAAGTAAAATGTTATTCAGATACCTGTGCCTCATACTGCTCGTGTCATTAAATATTTTCTTGCCTCAAAAGTGGTGCCAGACACTGCAGAACACTACCTAACAACTATCAAGGGTTAGCATATGGACAATGCATGATCATCATTTAGAGCTGATTTATAGTAGGATTTACATCGATGATCAATTTATAAGATTTTATATACATATGTTCTCATTTCATTTTTGGTAATAAATATCTTTTCATATGTTCCTAGTGTTACCTGTCTTTAACAAATGGCATCTTAATGCTGACCTAACTGTAAATTAAATTCAATTAAACTACACAGTAATCATGATTTGTCAGCAACAGACATCCCTTAAGAATGATGTGCCGGCAAGTCAACAAGTAACCCATCTCAACATCTGGTCTAAATTCTGTCCATTTGAGCGCCATGTCACAATTGTAAATCTTGACCAGATCAATCAGGCTGTTTACAGAGGTTTCACGATCAATTATTATGGTTTGCATACCTATGGGAGATAAGATATTTTTCTTTTTTCTTTTTTTGCTTTTAAAACTCAATCACCTGTTTTTAATTTATAAACAAATAAAAATATGTTGCAATGTAATAACTACACAACCTATGGAAGACACAAAATGACAAGATTTTTAATAAGAAATTATTATGTTTAACATTGTGAATGAACTGAAGAAAGAGTTAGACTAAAGCAGGTCTTTATACTAAGCAGCAAAACTTAGGGAGTTGTAATTCACTGGGCAGTTTTCAAATAATTTCAACCTAACTAATCTAATAAAGAATATACTGGCTGTCTCTTTCTTCTTTACAGATATCTTCTTTCACACCATTGGCAATCTGAATAAATTGCTATTAGAAAAGAAAAAACAATTTATACACAAAACCAAACAAAGGTACCCCAAACAGCACATGATGCACCTATCTTGTATCCTTTTTCCTCCTAATGACCTTAAACTTTAAGAAAGACTTGAATAATGTATGATAAGGTATGTACCTGCATAGAGTTTTATCAAAGGTCTGTAGGATTTAGTAAATGACAGCCTGGATTATATGACTTAAATGATCACTCTTGTGGTAACTGTTATGACTCTATGGTCTTTAAGTACCAGATAGACACAAACCAACAAGTTTAGTAAAATTCAATAAACAATTTATTTCCGGAGAATACAAAGTGAAAATTCAAAAGACACAGTATTATGAATTAAGTCCCAAATAATTCTAAATATTCTATCTCAAGTCCAATAGTATCGAATGTTAAAATGAATTCTGATAATCATGAATGTCCTGATGTACCAAGTCTTAAATTTCTTGATGTACCAATAGTCTTGATGTATCACAATGATCAATGTCTTTGAATGAATTCACAACAATCCCAAAATAGTATTTCAGTCCAAAAAGTCAATGAACACTTCATAATTCCAAGGAATAAGTTAAATAAATAACTGCTCTCAAATTATGCCTGAACATAACTAAAAAGTTTGAACACAGATTCCCCAAGACTGATATGAAACTGGAATGAATAATTGTTTACTAAAACCTTTTTATATAAAAAATGTCACCTGACCAAAGACACAACAGAATGTTCTGGAAAACTAAGGAATTTCTAATGGAAAAATTTCACCAATTCATAAACAAGGTCAGATCCTGAATGTAATTCAAGTAAACGTCTTTAAAATAAAAATGAACAAAAGTCAAGTAGGCCAAAATGCTACCCTTAATCATGGACAAAGGTCAAGCACACAACATAAGTTAAATATACCTAACAGTAACCTCGACGTTGAAGTAGGTGTTACGAATGAATATCTGAAACACTGTCAAGTCAGGATATATAAGAATCTAAAGGTTCATTTAAAGATCTTCATTTATTTAAAGGCTGTATCCTTACATGGAAAGACGACACTGATTTATATTTACTCCTCCCATGACCTTCAACTTGGGGCAAGGAGACATGTTTATGATATTTAACATCCTGCCTAAAAATGATGTATCACTAGTTTCAGTTTCATTCAAATATCTTAAATGGTTCAAATGTTATTTTCCAGACAAAAAATACAAGTCACAGAATTACTTCTTTGAATGCCTTGACCATATCTTGAAGCAGTGGACATGTCTATGGTATGAAGCGCATTGTCTAGTCATGATATGTAACTGGACACAGTTTCATTAAAATATGTTCATTTGTTTACAAGTGTAGAAAAGAATACAAGTACAGAATTATATTTTCCCGATGTGATATTGACATTGAAGCAAGATGTCTGGCTATGTTATGTAACACATCAGCTATGCATGAGCTAAAATGTCATTAAAATATCTTCACAGTTATATTCCAGGCAACAATACAAGTAAAATAAGTTCTAGCTATCCTTTGCTGTGACCTTGACCTTCTGGCGGGGGATCATGGCTGTGGTATGCAACACGCTGTCTATATTTTGCTAATTATACATAATGTATAGACACTGTGTTAAGCACCACAGCCACACCTACTGTCTGAAGTTCAAGGTCATGGCAAGAGACTAATTCTGCAACTTGTATCCTTGTCAACTTCTATTAACTTTTGAACCAATTAAAATATTTTAATGAAACTTTAGCAAGTTATATATCACTTTTATCCAAATTTCTTCAATTTTTAAAGCTTTACTCCAAACAAGGATATAAGTCAGACAGTTACATTTGCTCTTGCACCACTTCGGTGGCCTATTGGTTAGAACATCTGCCTCGGATGAGAGAGGCTGTGGGTTCAAACCCACAGCCAAATCATTCCAAAGACTAACAAAAATGATACTAACAGCTGCCTCGCTTGGCACTCAGCATTAAGAGGTTAGTGTTAATACTGGTCAGCCTGGTGTCAGGATAATGTGACTGGGCGGGTCATCATAGTACATGTCTGCGGCATGATGCCCCAGTGTTAAACATCACAATAAACTGCCACACTGCAGACATCATAGCAATATGATTGAAAATTTTTTAAAGCTACGTCAAAAATCTAAATCACACACACATTTGTCTTGCCTTGACCTTGTGCTTGAGGCAGGGTGCATGGCTACAGTAAGTGACACACCCACTATATATGTCAAATACTTGGGTATGAAAATCACTCCAACTATTACAAATTTATGGACCAGAAAAGCAAATATTAATGACTGGCTGACTGGCCAGACAATGATATACTCCAGTAATTCAGACTTAAGACAGGCGTATAAAAATCAGATCAGGCTCTGTTTTCTCGAACTTCTTTGAGCATGTAATTCAAGCTAAAGCCTAAGTCCACAAATTTTGACAATCTATAACCTTTCCAATATTAATTTGATTATCTGGTGGCTAATGGCATCTACACAAATTAAAGACTTCCATGTCATGAAGACTGGAGTAAACAGCTATGCCCAGGGACACACCGCAGTGGCCAACCTGGCTTTGTCTAAGCAGGATTCAGGCCCTATTGGCCAACAGTCTGGAATGCTATGCCCAGGGACACACCCCAGTGGCCAACCTGGCTGTGTCTAAGCAGGATTCAGGCACAATGGTTGACAGCCTGGAATGCTGTGACAAGGGACACACCACAGCGGCCAACCTGGATTTGTCTAAGCAGGTTTCAGGCACAATGGTTGACAGTATGGAATGCTATGACCAGGGATACACCCCAGTGGCCATCCTGGCTTTGTCTAAGCAGGATTCAGGCCCTACTGACCGACAGTCTGGAATGCTATGCCCAGGGACACACCCCAGTGGCCAAACTGGCTTTGTCTAAGCAGCATTCAGGCACTAATGGTTGACAGTATGGAATGCTATGACCAGGGCGATACAATAGCGGCCAACCTGGCTTTGTCTAAGAAATATTCAGGCACTAATGGTTGACAGTATGGAATGCTATGACCAGGGACACACCACAGCGGCCAACCTGGCTTTGTCTAAGCAGGATTCAGGCACAATGGTTGACAGTATGAAATGCTATGACCAGGGACACACCACAGCAGCCAACCTGGCTTTGTCTAAGCAGGATTCAGGCACTGATGGTTGACAGTATGGAATGCTATGACCAGGGATACACCCCAGTGGCCATCCTGGCTTTGTCTAAGCAGGATTCAGGCCCTACTGACCGACAGTCTGGAATGCTATGCCCAGGGACACACCCCAGTGGCCAAACTGGCTTTGTCTAAGCAGCATTCAGGCACTAATGGTTGACAGTATGGAATGCTATGACCAGGGCGATACAATAGCGGCCAACCTGGCTTTGTCTAAGAAATATTCAGGCACTAATGGTTGACCGTATGGAATGCTATGAGCAGGAACACACCCCAGAGGCCAACCTGGCTTTGTCTAAGCAGGATTCAGGCCCTATTGGCCAACAGTCTGGAATGCTATGCCTAGGGATACACCCCAGTGGCCAACCTGGCTGTGTCTAAGCAGGATTCAGGCACTAATGGTTGACAGTATGGAATGCTATGACCAGGGACACACCACAGCAGCCAACCTGGCTTTGTCTAAGCAAGATTCAGGCACAGTGGTTGACAGTATGGAATGCTATGACCAGTGAGACACCACAGTGGCCAACCTGGATTTGTCTAAGCAGGATTCAGGCACAATGATTGACAGTATGGAATGCTATGACCAGGGACACACCACAGCAGCCAACCTGGCTTTGTCTAAGCAGGATTCAGGCACTGATGGTTGACAATATGGAATGCTATGACCAGGGACACACCCCAGTGGCCAACCTGGCTTTGTCTAAGCAGGATTCAGGCACTAATGGTTGACAGTATGGAATGCTAACAACTGAGCTATTATTGTTCACACTTAATGTCTGAATTATGTAATTTTCCGGAAGTTTGTAATTTAGATTCTCCTCCTGCAATGCATAAATGTTGATCTGGGGATTCTGAACTGGGGTTGGAACTTTATATCCATAAAATGAGCTGCAAACTGGTACAAAAAAGAACTTTTACATAAATTAACATTTTAATATGTTCATAAAAGCACTGTAGCCCAGTAAACAAAAGAACTTTAACATCAATCAAAGTTTGAATATTTTCATATACTTACTGTGTTTTGCAGGTTGATCGCATCCCTTTTCCAACAACGTTGTCCTGGGAATGAAAACAAACTGTCTTTAGCATATAAGAAACATAAAACATATCTCAACTTGTATAGATATTTTTTCACATTAAAAAAAGGCTATTTTACTAACTTAACAAAGTGGGCCTGAAAGAATTCACCCAAGCAGGCATCTACCTCACAGATGAACACAACAGCAAATGACTAAGAAATCTGGTTTTGTACTATGCTTTCTCTAAATATTTCTTTAAATTATTTTAATTGGTTATATTAAAACAGTGAAAGGAAAATGAACTGCTTATTTAAAATAAAAAAAATGCGCAGATAATTCAGTATTTATCGAAGATGCGCTCTTGAACACTTTAGTAAGGGATAATTTTTCTGTTCCTTTTCCACAGTCATGACTTTCTCAATGCACTGGGTGTTGCCATATATGTAAGCTCTTTGCCTGTGGAAGCAGTAATTGTCTATACATGCAACATTATTTAGTTCATTCTGGTCATGTGACAAGATTACATTTGGTTGAAAGTAACTTAAGTCTTGATAGTTGTCAGAAAAGTTGCGTTTAATTTGGATATAATTTGGTTTGTGCTGATAAAATATCCAGTTTATATAATGAATTATTTATAGTTATTTTGCAATACTGAAAAGCAGAAGGTTCTCAGAGTGCAAGGCCATGAGTGACAGCCCTATAATAAAAGTGATTCCTTTATCTCCATAATCTGTATCAGTGATTGTTCGACATCACAACTATATCCATCATGAGGACTTTTAAAACCCAGAAAATCAATACAAATGCTTGAAATTAATCAGACATATCTTTAGAATTGCTCCAATCTGAATACAATTTTTGTATATATTTAAAATATTTCTATAATTATTCAAAGCACGTTGGGGTTTGGGAAGTACAAGATTGTTTTTCTTTAAAAGTTTCTCTTTAGTTTTTATCTTCATCCATTTTTTATCGAAGAGCGGTACCATTTGTACAAACAAGAACCTGGCTATTGTCTGCATGTGAAGTCAACACAATATATATATATATTGGTAGTCTCTCGGGGACGAGGAAGACATGTTGTGCAGTCTCATCAACGATGGACGCGTATGTGGCTCCGGAGTCCAAATTCCGATGAACACAGGCGGTTGCAGGTGGGGCATGGGACACCGGTACTTGGGGATGGCTGAGACGCAGCTTTGTGACGTCTCTCACGGGCTACAGCAAGACGCTGGCGGCGGTCAGCCTCGAAGGTGGAACTGGCTTTTCTGGTCAGGACTCGCCAGTGACTTCTGTTTGAGGCAGCGAGCTCGAGCTGATGCGGTTGAAGGTCTGCCCATTTGATGTGCATCTTGAGGTTGTCTTTGTACCTCTTGTGAGGGCGGCCTTGGTTTCAGTTGCCTTGGACTAGCTCGCCAAAGAACAGTTGCTTTGGGATTCTGTTTTGATCTATGCGAATGACATGGCCGGTCCAACAAAGCTGGGCCTGAATCAGTTTGGCTTCGATGCTTGTTGTGTTTGCTCAATCAAGGACTTCCTGGTTGGGGATTCGGTCATGCCACTTGATCCTCATGATGGCTCTCAGGGAGCGCTGGTGGAATTGTTCCAACCAACTGATGTGCCTTCGGTATACAGTCCACGTTTCACAGCCATACAAGAGAGACGTCAGGACAACTGCATTGTACACCTTCAACTTTGTTGACAGTGTATATCCTTGTGCTGCAAGACCTTGGTTTGAAGTCGTCCGAGTGCTTGGCTGGCCTTTTGGATCCTCGCAGTGATCTCTTTGTCCAGGGAGCCATCATTGGATATTGTGCTGCCTAGGTATTTAAAGCTGTCCACATTCTTCAGCTGCGTGTTGCCAATGGTGATGCAGGGTTGTGAAGGGACAGTGTTTGGGGCAGGCTGGAAGAGGACTTCTGTCTTTCCTAGGCTAATTGTGAGTCCGAACAGATTGGAGGCTTCAGAGAACTTGTCCACAATTGTCTGTAGGTGAATCTCTTCATGGGCCATGAGGGCACAGTCGTCTGCAAAGAGTGCATCAGTGATGAGTCTTTCAAGCATCTTGGTTTTAGCAGCTAGGCGTCTGAGATCAAACACTGATCCATCCAGGCGATATCTAATGTAGATACCAAGGTCAAGGTCATGGATGGCGTGGAGCAGTACCTGCGTGAAGAAGAGGTTGAAGAGCACCGGAGCGAGTACACAGCCCTGTTTGACACCATTAGATATGGGGAATTTCTCAGAGAGTTCACTGTCGGAGAGAATCTCTCCAGTCATGTCATCATGGAAAAGCCGGATGAGGTTGGTAAACTTCTGAGGACAACCAAGCTTCTTGAGTATTACCCACAGTGCGTCTCTGTTGACTGTGTCGAATGCCTTCGTCAGGTCCACGAAGACGGCATACAGATTCATGTTCTGCTCAAGGCATTTCTCTTGGACTTGTCTTACTGCGAAGATCATGTCAGCAGTGCTACGGTCTGGGCGAAAACCACATTGGGACTCAGGTAGGTTATCTTCTGACACTGATGCGATAAGTCTGTTGAGAATGAGGCAAGCAAGTATTTTGCCAGCTATGGAGAGTAGGGAGATGCCTCTATAGTTATTGCAGTCCGCACGTGTGCCTTTATTCTTATAGATGGTTACAATTGATGCGTCGCGGAGGTCGTCTGGCATCTCCTCTTCCGTCCAGATGCTGGTTAGCACATCGTGGAATGCCTCTAGAGTCTGCTCACTGAGAGCCTTGTACACCTCCGCTGGGATGCCATCCTTACCAGGTGCCCTGCCAGAGTTCATTTGTTTAATGGCCGTCCTCAACTCCTCTATCGTTGGCGGAACATTCTGTTGGTCATGCGTTGGCTGTTGGGGTATTTGTTCAAGAGCAGAATGGCTAACCGATGAGGGCAGGTTTAGGAGCTGGCTAAAGTGCTCTTTCCATCTGTCCTTAATGCCAGCCTTGTCCTTTATTAGTGTACTGCCATCTGCAGCAAGCAAGGGGGCAGAACCAGACTTTGAAGGGCCGAAGATTGACTTGAAGGCACTGTAGAACTCTTTGGAGTTGTTAGTGTCGGCATAGCGTTGCACTTCATTAGCTTTCCTTTCCCACCACTGGTCATGCATCTTGCGGATTTCTCTCTGAGCCTCAGCTTGATAGGATTTGAAGCGGTCTTTTTTGGGGATGGAGTTTGGGTCATTCTGCCAGTCCATGAATGCTTTATTTTTTCTGGCAAGCAGATCTTCAATGGCATCGTTGTTCTCGTCGAACCAGTCTTGATGGGTTCGCTTCTTGGGGCCCAGAGTTGCCATAGCTGTCTCTCTTATAATGTCCCTGAGCTTGTTCCATTTCTCAGAGGCACTTCCATGTAAAGGTCCGTTGGTAGACATTTTTTCATCTAGGCTCTTCTGAAAATCAAGCTGGATGGAGGACTGCTGGAGTTTGACAATGTTGAAGGCTGTGCGCATATGCTTAGGGCGCCTTGGATGATGTGGGGCGATGCGCAGTTTTAGGGTGGTTCGGACAAGTCTGTGGTCTGTCCAACATTCCGCTCCTCGCATGGCCTTGGTGACGAGGACATCCTGGGCATCGCGCTGACGGACTATTACATAGTCGATTAGGTGCCATTGGCGAGATCTGGGGTGCATCCAAGTGTTCTTGTGTTTGTTCGCCATTCTGAACATTGAGTTAGTGATAAGGAGGTCAAATTCTGCGCATTTGCTGAGTAACAGCAGGCCGTTGTTGTTCATCTTGCCGACACCGTGCTTGCCAAGTACACCTTTCCATTGACCATAGTCACAGCCAACACGGGCGTTGAAGTCTCCCAGTAGTATGATTTTGTCATCAGCTGGAATTGAGCATAGTACAGAGCTAAGGTCCGCATAGAACTGCTCGATGGTTTCCGCTGGGCTCGTGAGGGTAGGGGCGTAGGCGCTGATGATTGTTGCGTGGCGTTTGTGGCTTATAGGTAGCCGCATTTTCATTAGCCTCTCATTAATACCAACAGGCAGGTCCGGAAGCTGCTTCAGAAGGTTTGATTTGATAGCCATGCCGACTCCGTGTATCCTGTCTTCGTTTTGGGCTTTTCCTTTCCAGAAGAAGGTGTAGCCGCTTGCAAGCTCCGTCAGAGAACCCTCCTCTGCAAACCTGGTTTCACTCAAGGCCGCAATATCGATACTGTAGCGTGAAAGCTCCTTAGCAATTAGGGCTGTTCTCCTGTAAGGTCTTGCTATGTTCTTTTTGTCCATAAGAGTACGGATGTTCCATGCTCCAATAATAAGTTTCTTTCTTTCTTGGTTTCGACCGCAGATGTGGATGATCTTGCCAGCCGCGGCAAGCTGGCCAGATTTTGAAGGGCAGGCTATTTTTTAGGCCACCTTTTCTAGGCCCCTCCCTATACAGGGTGAGCAGCGCTGTCCTAAAAAGGTCTGCTCAGTCGCCCTGGATGCTGCCGAACTGTTCCGCTGCCCTGGGTACAGAGCAGAGCGACCACTTGTCCAAGGGCCGCCTACGTGCAGGTCTCTGACTACAACTCCCAGTGGTCACCTCCACCTGTTGCTTCGCCAGTCGCCCATCGCCGTAGGACTTTGGTAGGTGATGATGAGTGTGATGATGCTAGATGATGAGTGCACAACTAACCTGTGCGTGAAGGAGATTTAAGTGAAACAGCCTTTGCACAGAGACAGCCTCACTCTCTCGGCCTTGGTAGTTGGGACCCAGTGGTACGAAGATTCGTCACGGCTGGTTACTACTTCGGCTGCATTGAATGGCCATGACGTCTTCAGTGCCTAGTCATGCCCTGCGCTCTCCACAAAGCGTTTGCAGATTCGCCTTCTTGGCCGTTGGATCATACAGTTGATCTTCCGCCCAGTCTGCCGAAGCTGGCTTTGCATGCAAGGATAGGCAAGCTCCTAACTAACCGAGGGTTTGAGACCCGTCGAAGTCAACACAATAAAGTTTTGTAAACTGGCACTGCATGCATCTAACTGCATCCACAAACCAAGTTATATGACTGTTGTTAAGTATGCATCCAGAAGTATCCACATACCAAGTAATATGACTGTTGCTAAGTATGCATCCTGAAGTTTATACATACCAAGTAATATAACACTTTGCTAAGTATGCATCCAAAGGTATCCACATACCAAGTAATATGACTGCTGTTAAGTATGCATCCAAAAGTATCCACATACCAAGTATATATGATTCTGTTGCTAAGTTTGCATCTAGATGCATCCATATACCAAGTAATATCACTCTGTTGCTAAGCATGCATCCAGATATCAAGTTATATGACTGTTGCTAAGTATGCATCCAGATGTATCCATATACAAAGTTTTATGACTGTTGCTAAGTATGCATCCAAATGTATCCACAGACCAAGTTATATGACTCTGTTGCCAAGTCTGCATCTAGATGCATCCAAATATCAAGTTATATGACTGTTGCTACATATGCATCCAGATGTATCCATATACCAAGTAAGATGACTCTGTTGCTAAGTGTACTTGAGAAAATGATCATCTACAGAACTTTAACATTAACATTAATCTAGGTAGTGAATGGATGGATGGATGTACAAACATGCACACAGAGATGCTAAAGCAACTATGTTGAGCTGCAACCAATACAGGCTCAATAAAAATTCAAGATGGAAGATCTGAATGCCAGGATGCTTCGTCAAAACTGGTTGAATTCTGTTAAGTGGTTTTTAAGAAGTCATTTAGAGGTTTACTTTTTTCTAGTAATAGTGCTTTTTTTTTTTAAGGCAAATTCTCATCACTTGTGCAGATTTCAAAAGTTTCAGGCTAGAATGCTTTCCATCAAATTTAGACAAATTCTGTCAATGGAATAACAGATCATGTATGATGTCTCATATACAGGCAACCTAAGAGATCAGCTGCCACAATGAGGAGACCCAGCAGTCAGGGGAGGTCACTGGCTTAGATGCAATCCTTTGCTTGTAAGGAAGAAAATGTCAAGATGATCTTCAATGCTTGGTCCTTTCAGTGACAGATCCAATTCAAGTGCATATTAAACTCCATCCCAAAGTTGGTGAAATGTTGGGAAGGGATGACAAATTTGTCCTTGTTGACAAGGAATCTAAGGTAATGCAGAAAAGCTACATGAGAATTCATATTTTGACATAAAATACAACTCATCTAGTGTTTTGTACTGTATGCTCTATGTAGCTGGATGTTAGTGACATGAAGATGAAGTGAGATACTACTCTGTCCATTATTCTTGTGAAGACCAGTGACTGTTCTTGAGCCCAAAAAGGTGTGCCCTGAACTAGAATATTGTATACCTGAAATTTGACCTCTGGAATTTCCTTAAGGACTTGTGTATTATAACATGGTTCTTGCAGATCTAGATTTATTGCAAAGTCTCCCTCCTTAAATATGGTACTCATATGAAAAAGCTGAGGGAGCTCAAGTCTATGGCCTTGGGCACTAGGAACAGCCTTGAATAATCCTGTAACTTTGTTTCACACAATATCTACTGCCCTTTTCTACGATTTTATAGTTCCTGTTGCAGAATGCTGGCCCAGAAAGAATTATTTGGTTACCTGTTGTAGCAGGGCCCTGGACAATAGGGGAGGAAGCTGAATGTGATCTGGAGCCTTCCAAGACAACTTGTACAATCCACGGATCACTGGGCCAATGTCTTTCCCATTCCACATCAAAGTAACCCAAGTATTTGCCCCATATGTGACAAGGGCAGTGTGAGCATGTTGTCATGTCTTTCTGGCAAGGAAGCTGATGCAGAAAGAATCTGGGGTGAAAATAATCCCCCCTCTTGGTTCACTGTTATTAGTGGCCCTTGAAAACTATCTTGCTTTAGAATACATATACGGCCTATAGACCTGCTTCCCTGTTAGGACTGCCCTAAGGAGATCCTTCCTGTTTCTCTACTCCCTGCTCTGGATAGGAAAGTGTAAGTGGACAGCCCTATGTCTTTTTCCACAAGGTGTATAGTCACCGTCACTATCATGACATAGGCAAGTGTGTGTTGCATAGATCTATTCAGCATCTGCACGATTCCCAAAATTGATTTCTAAGCATGGCCAACAGGCATAACAGTGAACTACACTAGACTATTTTCTGCCTGCTGGAATACTAACATGGATATCAGGTCTAGAATGAAGCCTACTGCAACAGCGTTCCAGGCTAATTGTGGAGTGTCAATGAAGTGTGTCTGTTCTATCTGTACTGAAGGTCTTAAAATCCTCTGGCTTGCTACATCTCTGTTAATGGCTAGGATTTCTGTATGAAACACAGGTATGTATGTCCTATAGTGTGCTTTGCTGAAACTGGATGACTGTCACTGTTGTGAAAAAAACGGTCAGTTGACACTTAGATTTTGTAATTGACTCCCTAAATGATGCTATATACCTGCCACTATACCAGACTGTGTTAAGTGCTTGAACATGTGCTGAACTTTGTTGGTCAAGTGATCAATTGATCCTTGGACTTTATACACCTCTGTTGATGAAACAGAAGGTGGGCAAACTTCAGGCAAAAAGCTTCTTCAACTGATGCATGAAAGACTGAGACTTCTCTAGTCACTGTCACACATCATATCAAGTAAAGACAATGTAGCTTCAGAACATAATTCATCATGTAGCAATGAGTGGGATTATACAGATGCCTCCTGTGATAGCTGAGACTGTGTTCATGAAGCTTGCCAAGACTGAATGCAAACCAAACTTGAAGTCTGAAGAAGATCTCTAACTGTTTTGACTATGGTCCATCAGGCGGTGTCAGTGGCTATGATCATAATGACAACCTTCTCTTTCATAGTGCGTTCATTGCCTTGGGTCTTGTTCATCTGACTTAAGCAAACTTTCCATCCAGTATGTGCAAATTTCTCTTGTATATCCAGAGTCACAACCCACATATCCTATACATATCATCTGCCAGTTTAAAATGCTTGCACTGAGTGTACTTTGTGTTGCCCATTGTTAATACTGGTAGATGCATAGAACTCATCGAGGTTAAAATATTCAAGCATTGCCAAAAATTACTAACAAGTAGATGTGAGTGAACACTATAAATGACTATGATTTACCTACATGACACTATGGTCTGTAATTACAGAGTCAGTGAATGAAAAACATCAGATAAAATCAAGTGGATGCTAATAAAGAAATAAATGTATATAGGAATTCTATGCATGACTTTTCTGGACTTGTAATTCTCAATCAGCAACTGCAAGCATATAATAGGTAAGCACACATTACTGATGGATGTACAAGTGACCAGGACATGTTATAACAAAATGGCACAAACACAAGTCTCAAAGGATGAAGTTGTTGTTCTCAGGCTTCCCATGATATTTGTTTTAAAAATTCCAGGTCTTTTTCCAGTTTTTTTCCTGGGTCAAATTGAATTTTTCACGGGATCACTTATGAACCTTACTTAACAGAATAAAGCACATTTTGGTTTAAAAAACAGTAACATTAATAACTGTTTCTATTTTCTCATGACATCTGAATTAAACATATAACCATGTACACCAATGCCTCGATAACTTGTGACCAGACAGCTTGCAAAACTGGCTTATTTGTGGGGTCAAGCACTGATCCCATTTTGTTATACTAGAAATAACGCCAAAATTACCCCCTATTTCCAGATTGTTAAGAAAATTGCAAATCGAAATTGGGAAATAAAATATCTATATATCACTCATTTTATCATTGAAAATGATGGTTAGTACCTGGACATTCAAATATACATCATGAAATTCTCAACTTTTAAAATGAAGTCATATTTTACACTAAATTTCTTTCCAGACAACATTCTCAGTACACTTGAAATAACAAAATTCAATGAAAGTTTGATCAATAAAAATGTCACTAATGCCTGCTGGTGGCAATATTTCAAGATATAAATACCAATTAAATAAATAAATACCAATTAAATAAGTTTTGTCAATTGAAATTCGCGTTTAAGTTCTATCTGTTAATCAATTTTCAGAGAAATCATCATAAATGCAATATTCAACTTGTATTCAAACATGAAAAATGTTAATCTACCATCACAGCAATGTCCATAATCATTTCTGTGGAAACCTAATTAAGTGTCGACCATGTTTTTATATCTGATTTGCAGAAGTCTTTGTTGTATTGTTACAATCAGTTAAAAGCAGACCTGCTTTGTATTATCATGTTGATTACATCTTCTGTATCAAATCAAATAAAGGGGGTGGAATAAAGGAACAGTCAAAAGGCATGCAAATCCTATCTGCATAAGAGTTCATGGTCACAGTCATGTTTCAGGTCAACTCATTTCAATTGATCAACTGGAAACTGTTATAAATATTTTTATGTAAGTAACATAATTATACCACCTTAAATGTGACCAAAGACAGCAAGGCAACCAAGCAAAATGAGAACTTGGCAAATAAAAAGTTTGGTCTCACAGATACCGATCATTAATGAGAAGAAACTTCCAGAGTTTGTAGTGAACTTAAAATGCCTTAACTGACACTTAAAGATTTCCTCACGGATGAAAAGTTTCACTATTACTTGCAATGAAATCACAGCATCAGCATTTTACTAATAGAACAATTTTTAATAAAATGAATTTCAACTTTAATGGTTGTTTCAAGAAATAAATATCTGAAATTTCTGAAGAAAAAGAATCTTGTTTTGTGATGAATCAACAACAAAAAGCAGTGACGTAAACACGTTTTTGTGTATATGTGGGAGCTATAGAAACCTCTTGAAAAATGTTGTGAATGATCTTTCTGAGACTGGGTATCTTGAAAAAAGGTAACAACTTCATCAACTTTTCTAGCTCTTCCCAATATGACTATAAAACAAGTATTCAGTTTTTTAGGTTCCTCAGTTACTCATGCTTTCATTGATAGTGCAGTCTGTGTTTTTGGATCCCACTGCGTGGAAGTTATTGAAGGACAGGTGTACAAAAAAACTGTAACTACTGAAATTCATATACAAATTTGCAAGTAACTTGTTCTAATTTACAAAATAAAAATGTTAACTTTTCTTTCTCTAGCTGCAAAAGTTGGTAAAAAGAAAGTATTTTTGGCAATTGTTGTTTTGAACCTGGACAAAAAGCCCTTAAAAAAGTATACACCTTGGGATTCAAAAATGAAATGAACAGAAGTGGCTTCTCATTACCAACATCTTTCTGAAATTATGCAAAAATATTACATACATTGCAGATATGGCCCACAACCCAGGACATCAGCCATTGAACAAATTTTGGTAGTGACCAGTTTGTGACTGCAAGCCAAATAGTTGGGTCAATGTTGTCATTTTTCCTGCATAAGAAAACAAAAATTGCTGGTCATTATGTCACTTCTGTCTTATAAGGACTGAGAAATTAATGCATAGTGAAGTTTAGTATATACACTGCTTTTAAAGGAAATGAAAATGTAAACTTTTTTTAAAAACACAAAAAAACCCAACTGTAAAACAAAATATATTTTCTCCTTTGATATGAAAATTTAATGAAGAAAAATCATAACCAGAGATGTAAATCTATTTGTGTGTACTAAGGAAGACAATTAGAGATCTGTTTTGTATACTCTTTTATCATCATAGGAAATAATAAAGGATAAAACTATATTTTTTTACTAAACTATGTTTCTCCTACAGTACTTGTCTGGTCATATTACATTATCATCACTTTTTTGCTACCTCCAAATCCAACCATCCCGGAGAGACAGAAAACGTCTTTCTGCCTAATGGACAAAGAGCTGCAACTCTTACAGGTTAGCTCCCTTTCTACCCTCTAAGTTGCTACTGTTGTATCTAGTTTAAACCAGTATTTACTTGAGAGACACCTTATAGGATGCTAACATTGTGGGGAAGGGTGAGAGGATTATTTGTAATGTGATCAGGTAAGTATTAAATTTACAAAATAATTTCCTTTCTTCCACAAATACATTACCTAAGTACATTACATTAGAATACGTAAGAGAGGGAGGAAATGCTGAGCATCCTACCTCTACCTGTGTCACCAGTAGCAGCATGATTCCTGTACTAAAAAGATGAACTTCTCCCAACATAGTTTAGCACAACAAGAGACATATATGTGCATGGACAGAGTTTCCTGTAGGATTCTGCACTTGATTATTGTCTCACCATCCAAAGTTTCACAGGCAAATCCGGCGAAACTGGCAAATTCATTTCTTAGTCAACGCTGTGTTTCATGAATGGGGAGTGGTCACTGTCTGTGCAGCTACCATTAAACCCAATGAGATTTAGTTCTTTCCTACTGACACAAATGGAAGCCAGAGAAGGCAGACTGGCATGCCAGTTAGTCCGATGCTTTGTTATGTCCCAAACTGAAACATTACATTCATGACTATGCTCATGGAAGCTGCTCACACTGCATGATCTGGAATGTTCATTAGTGTACCTGATCCTGTGAGAGCTAAGTGTACACTGACTCAATAACTCCCTTTAGCCAAACAGCCTGTGCTTGTGGGATTATGTCTTGCCTCCAGTGGTAGGAACAATAATAGCTAATAGTCTCTTCCATGAAGTCTGAACATGTCTGAGATATGGAACAATATCCCTTGATTGTGACAGGGGCTAACTTCTTGTCCTCAAGAGAAAGAAGAATGCCATCGGAAAATGGGTGATGAGAACAGTGTAATGTTATGGATGTGACACCATTCATTGACAACACATGATTTCCCTTTGTCCTCAAGTAGAGGATCATCAGCTGCTGTTATAACCTCCACAATTAAAGATAAGAATTCTTTATTTCAGACCACATAATACATACATCTAAATTAAAATATGATATAAAGTAAAAACACTGTAAACATAAAAGAACATATATATCATACGTACAAGTATACAGATACATCTACAACAATTAACTGCACCCTGCATTGTTAAGAATGAAATTAAGTGGCACATTTAAAGAGTAATTTGTTCCATCTACTAATAATGTGAGAATTTAAATGAATGTCACAGTTCCAAAGAGATTTCAATATACAGTTCTTACTATTAGATATTCTTGTCATCATTGAGAATACATTCTTTCTCATTACTTCATCAAAACTGAATACATTATAATTTACAAACATGTTGGAAGCACTGTTCCATCTAGGAAGACCTAATAGAAAACAAAGACTATTATTATAACCAATAACTAGTTTTCTTTTCATACATTCATTAATGTTTGTCCACAGAGGAGCACAATACATAGTGCAGCAATAAGATTTGAATAATCTAATTTTGATATTCAATGAACAATTCTTAAATTTACATAGAAGCATGTTTGTTCGAGTACACAAAAATCTGTAACGTCTCATCATATCTTCATTATCTGACCGATTGGATTTCAAAATATGACCCAAATACATATAACTGTTGACATACATAAGAGCATTGTTGTTAAGATGTACAGGGGAAGGAGATGGTAATTTGAAAGAAGTTGGCTGAAATACCACGTATACTGATTTTTTTTGTATTATAGATGATATTGTTCACATATCTGCAGTAATTTCCTTAAACCTTTGATAGAAGGACTTATCAATGACATATCATCAGCAAAACTAAAATTGTTAAGAAACAACTCATTTGGTGGCAGACATAACTCCACGTAACACTGACCCAGTTTACAATTTAACTCGTCTACGTATATATTAAATAATAAAGGGGAAAGAATACCCCCCCAGCTCATCCCATTGGTTACATGGAAAGTGCTGGATATTACACTTCCCCATCGCACATAATACAACTGTTTGCCATACCAGTTAACTAAAGTATGAACTATGTAGACAGGTATTTTAATATCAAGCAACTTTTTAAAGAGTGCCCAATGATTGACCCTATCAAATGCCTTACTAGCATCTAAAAAGCATGCAAACACTGGGCTGCCATGTTCTACATAATAGCTGATAGTTTCCTTAAAGGCATATAGGCATAAATCTGTTGAATGCTGCTTTTTAAAACCAAACCGATTATCGGAGATTGTGACTTCACATCTTTGTAGTATGATGCATTCAAATATTTTTGAAATAATGGTCATAAGAGCTATAGATCTATCGTTATTTTTATCCACCTGGTTACCAATTTGCTTTTTAGTAGCAGTATAATTGTAACTTTTGTGAAATCATCTGGTACAAAGTTATGCACAAACATACAATTAAATAAAATCATCAATAGCACATGAAGTCTAGTATTTGAAAATTTAAAATGTTCCACATATAAAAAAGCTCCAAACTCTTTTCTGATACAAACTTCCCTGAAATGTAGGAACTGCCAAATCTAAACATACAGCTTGGGTGATCTGGTGTGATAAGAAACAGCCTTGAATAAAACCCTAGGAACTGTGGTCTCTGCGTAATCTTCACTGCCTGTTTTTTAATGAGTGACCATGTCTCATGTTGTAGAAAGGCATCCTTCTCCCAATCTGATGGTACATCCATGAAGAGGAGAGAGGAGAAGAGGGGAAGGATTGGATGAATGAAACCAAAGCCCCTCTGAAATGACCTGGATCATCCAACCATACTTTGGGAATAGAGATTTTCAGGAGTGGGCCACCCACAGGTACATGGTCTGCCCGCAGTGGGGAGGATATGTCAATGTTTATGGTTGGGAGGCTTGAAGGTGGACAGTTAGGTTTCTTACTGCCTCCTAGGTTGGTTAGACTGTTGTCTCCTGCCATTTGGTTGGTATCAATATCAGACCTGTCAACCCTAACAAAACTTTCTCAGTAAAGCAGTTTATTTTTTTCCATAATCTGGGCCAGCTTTCAGTAAGGTGTAATAAAATATCATGTACTGCTAATGTCAAGCTGGAAATCATGCATTTAAAAGTCCAGAAGTGTGATTCAAGACTGATGTACCGACAATCAACATTGTGTTCAACTCAAAAGGTTTGTAACGATTACTTTAACCTTAATTACCTCCAGTACAGTTTCACAAACTGCAGTTCCAAACCCTACAGATCTCAATGGCTTCTTGATATCTCTCAACTTTGCATAATCCTTGAAAAAAAGCTATGATCTTTCCCACCATCTGACATACTCAAATCAACATATGATGTCCACTAAACGTAATTGCTGCCCTTCCTGCTTTTCTCGCAAAATCTTAATGTTCCATTTATTCTTCTGTACAATTAAAACTTTTATGAGATTTATTGTCCCTTTCATCCCTGACCACTCACTTGTTGGACAACATTTTAAAAAAAGCAAGCAATATATTGATCATGCAGATGTTTTGCATCACAAAATGAGTGCAGTTTAAAGCATCTGAGGTACACCAGTAAAGTTAGTCTAGTACCCTGACCAATTCCACTAAATCTAGTATAAAATCCGTATCTCAATTAAACACGGACAAGCCAGTATCCAGATTTTACTGCAAACAATAATATTATTATAATTTGTGCTTTCTTTCTGCATGTCCGTATTTCAAGATTAATTTCCATAAGACTTAAGGCAAAATTGTAAGTGTTGGCAGGTCTGCGATATTGGTGCACATCTGCCTGAAAAGATCCCCTGTCCCAAGGCCACTTAACATCCCTTCACAATGGCAGGGGCTGAGTGGTTTCAAAGACCTCTGTGGGTTAAGCAAGTTGGAAGGGCAGTTCCTCAGCTGCCTGCCTAACTTCTATTCTTCCTCCAAAAATAGCAACAGCGACCCAAACAGGGTTGTCCGTACAGCCAGGTTATGATGAGGTTTGAGTGATGTGGACCACAGACATGCGTCCTGTCATATTAGGTCTAAGTTGGCTGAAGCCGTCAGGCATTGGCCATAGTATGGTGAGCTGCTCAGTTAAGGACTCAAAATCCTGGTCATCACCTCCTAAGTGTGGCAATTTTCGGATATTTCAGTGACTCAGATGACTGACAATCAGGCCAAATCTAACACTGACGACATCATGATGATCTTCCGAACTAGCTTGGATGTGGCATTGAACACAATATTGTCCACTTTATAGTATAATGGTGCCTACATATGGACGGCTGCTAAATTCTTGTCTGGGACTGGGAGATCCGTACTGAACACATTGGAATGAGTATTATATAGTATTGTTTGTATAATGGTATGGAACAGAAAATGCAATTTAACCAGAAGGGACAGTGGATAAATTCCTTTGCTGACTCTCAGTGGAAACACAATTACAGAAGGTTGGTAATTAGTGATTTCTTTGATGTTACATGCATGTCCTGTTCCAATCACTGAAACTGCTGAAAATTATGCATAATTTGGAATGCATTTTTATTTGTGTTTTAATACCATGCTCAGTAGTAACTGTGCAGATAAATGGATAGGCAACATGTGTAAATGACTTATATAGGCTTTTGTTATTATCTTTCCAACCATTTCACAAATTCTGGAATATGTGTGAATCTTGTGCATTACTGAACTCATGCGAGATCTTGACCATGAGCCTATAGTCCAAGTTTGATCATAACTGGATCATAACAAATGTCTCCAGTGCGATTAGAAGTTCAACCAGTCAGAAGCAAGATTGCCTTATTAATGTGCATGATTCTTGAACATTATCAAGTTCCCCTGAGAACTTTATTGCTAACAGCCCTATTTCAAGTCTGATCAAAATGCTAGATTACCACATTAGTATATGTGGATCTAGCTCAAAAGCAAACTATACCAAGGTCTTGGTCAATTAAGCCTATATTTAAAGTTTGATCAAAGACAGTTCAGAAACTAATTCACAGTGGTGACAAGTTCAGCCAAACAGATGCAAAATCACTTCTTTAATATGCACGGTTCTTGCTCATTATCAATTTCATCCAGGATCCTAATGATTTAAGCTCATATTCCAAGTTTTATCAAAATTTAATTCGAAATATGATCTCCTTATTGTTAATAACTTTAGGAATCTGATGCAAGATCAATTCATTAATTTGCATAGATTTCACTAATACAGTAAAAACTGCTATGAGCGACCACCTGTCATTTCCGTCCACAATCATAATGCACGGATTGATTTTATTATATAAACGCTCTGTTATGAGCGACTACCTGCTGAACGCAACCAGCAAAATATGCATTTTGACACTGCTATGAATGACCGCATCACAAAAACGAGGATAAACTACACCGACCTTTATTTAATCCCTGTAAAACGACCACTCATACCATTCTAACTTTTAGAAAAATTATAAAAAAATAGGCTGGTTACCAATGTCTGAATTTTATTAGCTATGCTTATAGTGTTTTATAGTTTCTGTCATAAACCAGACTAAAGTATATGTAGATTATTTCCTAGTCTGGTTTCCTGCTTTGTATGCTCCCTGCGTTGTTCTCCGCTATTTGTATAGGGGTGAGCAACACAGGGAGCATAAAATTCAGGGAACTAGACTAATTATTCCCACACTTAGCCTGCTTCCCGGCCTTTATCGTAGGACAAGGCATCTCTATCAATGACTGTATTGCAAGAACAGACAGACACCACTGACCTATATGTAATCAATCGTTACAACGACCGCTTGATTAGTAACAACTGTTCTGATAAAAAACAAACATAAAAGGAATATTAAAAACAGGGGATTGTTGCTACTGGTGATAGATGCTACAGTCCGTAAACCAGGCTAATGTACATGTTACGAATTACCGTTGTAGTGCCAAAGTTGACATAGTGGTCGCATATATTGTTTGCCTTTAAAGTTAATCCATATTGCTGGGGGGGTGAATAAGGTCATTGTCTATTAAACCAGCATGAGAGAATTGTCTGCGGGATTCGATTGATAGTGTTCAAGACTTGTGATGTTTGTTGTATTTCCCCCCGATGTTAAGTGATTACTTCCCAATCACAGAGCTGTCATCTATTCAAGTTGGTGCAACTGGGTAACACAGTTTGCTTATAGAGTTAATCACTGTATGTCATCTTTGAATGAAGCCATTGACTTTTGTCTCTGAGTAAGTGGTCCTGTTTCTGGATTAGATAATTGTTTCCTTTTATTTCATTAATTGTTAGATATGCAATGCACATGTATAGATTTTTCATATTTTCCCACAACCTAGTCAAAACCATCTTTATGTTCGATATTGCAACTGAGCACGAATAATTTTAACACCTAGAACCTTAATAACAATGGACAAACCTCCAACTAAAGAGAGCCAAATTTTAAGGCTGGAGAAAATAATTATTGCAACAAAGAAATGACAAAGAGCAGACCACTTGCAAAAAAGTGGTTTAAACATCGGTAAAACAAAATTTAGGTTGTTATAAAGGAAAAGGAGTAATTCAGAAACAATTTCATTATGCTAAAATATGTGATCTTCAAATGTAAATGTGATTTCATGTTTAATGATAGAAGTATATCTTTATTGCTATATAATTTTGTTTTTAGATGAATGCATACAATATTTTAGCAAGAACTATTAATAAAGAATAGAATATATGTCCAGTGGCTCGTTATTTTTCTTGAAATTGTTCTGAAACTGGACCTTGGAAACTGGTCTTTTTGTACAAACCTGCTATGAGAGACCACCTGTCTTGAGAGACCGCTTTTTGTTGGCAGAAGGGGTGGTCTCTCATAACAGGTTTTACTGTACTCAAAAATGTCTGCGATCTTGATGATATAATTCTATATTCCCATGTATGATCAATATTGGATCAGAAGCATGTCCTCCAAAATAGTAACAAGCAAATTTTGATGGACAGATAACAGACAGTTGATGCAGGGCCATACCAAGAACTTACTTGACCTAATGGCCTGGTAATCTACAAAATTTGTATGCTTTCATCGCTTACAGACACTCCCATAACATCTGGGCATTATCACCAAATATAACCGGCATGTAGATTTCTGTAAAGATATCTTTCACATCAGGCACTTCAAAATGAACCAACTGGAAAGAACAAAAAAATTAAAAGGTACAAAAAGTTCCTTAATAAGCAGTAATTTAGAGCACTGGGGTGGGGGTGAGATAAAACTAATTTAATTATGTAATATCTGTTACTGCTGTGAGGCTGTGTCCTTTCTAAGCAATAGTCCCCAGTCTAAGAAGATTAATCCCTCCTCCAATTAGTAACTAGAGGTATAGAATAGAAAACATGATCCCAGTCTCACACCTTAGTCAACTTCTGATGACTGGAATATCATCCTTTTTTGACTTGGAATGAGACTGAAAGGACATCAGAGAAGAAACGGAGGAGAGAAGTGAGCAAAACCAGCAGTACTACCTAATTAAAGCTAGTGTTACTAACCCCAATACATTTTAACAGTACTAATACAATACTCTTATTGCACTGCTGAATCTATCAGCCAGTAAAAGGCTGATGGCCTAAGATAATCTGAGTGAACTTACCACTGTTCTCAGTAAGGTGATCTACTGCAGACTGGAGGATAGCTTGACAATTTGTTGGCTTATAAAATAAGGCCAAATGCATAAATACCCTCAATGTGGTGTGACATGGATCATAGGAAGATGGCAGACTGATACTGTCACAATGTGGCTCCTTTGACATCCAAAAAATGATTCGTAATGACCCAAGATGCATCAATAGTGCCAACTGCATGGGTTTCATTTTCATGAAAGAAAGACCTCTCTCAGTGGGAGACTAATAAACTCTTTCCATAACCTGAACAATCCCCCTTTCAGATGGCAGCTACTAAAATACCAGAGGTATCACTGAGAGAAGAAAAGACAGTTACAACCCTTTCTTTTCTCATTTGATTTAGACAATGTAAAGGTCTAAATGGGCAAAGGAATAAATTATCCCCAGTACAGGTATTATTGAGACTGACAATTTCAAAAGGAACCAGAGATACCAAAACGTAGATGATTCTTGGCCTGAAATTAGGTTGGCGTATAAGTGGGATAGAACCAAAGAACCATAGTTAATACTGAAATGTAACAACCTATTCCATTGTTGAGGGAATGAATTTCACTCCTCCTTGCTGATGCTAGGGTGAGAAAGAAGACTTTTAAGGATGTGGTTCTCAAAGGACACTTCGCTCAAAGATTAATAAGGAGGTTCAGAATAATGACTAAGGAACACATCAGAGATTCCACCAAGGTATTAAAGAGTATGAGAGTGGTCTCTTGAGCACAAAGTATCTGATTAGTTCTAAAAGATGGGCATCCATCCCTATAGGGGCATGCATAGAGAACTTAAATAGTGGATACTGAGCCATCCTTATCCTTATAGAGGAAAAGAAGAAAATCTTTAATTACATTTAAAAGGGGGCAGAAGATCAATGTATTTCCTACCACTCTATTTACAAAAAACTCTCACTTAGCATAAAAAAAACCTAGGAAATGTCAGTTCCTTCTAGCTGGAGTAATGAATTTGCACAACCTTGCTCAAAACCTGTTGCTAGCAGATAGACTGTTTGATGAGAGCCAGGTGTGAAGGAGAAGAAAATTTGAGTTGTGCAATAAGAAATTACTGAACAGCAATCACTTTGGCCACAGGAGAGCTATCAGGATGTGCTGTGACTTGACAGTCCTGGCTCTGTGAAGGACTATTATGAAAGGACGGAAGGCAAAGGCATACAACTAATCCCACCTCAGACTGAAGGCATCTACCATCCATGATCTCTGGTCTAGCAACGGAGAAACATATAGATAGAGCTTGTTACTGCAAACAAGTCATTGGCTTTTATTACATATGTAAAACTGTCTGTACTATAGACTAAATAAGACAACATTCCACAAAGATTGCTGACCTATCTGAACAGGCTGTTGGCCAGAATATTATCTTATGGCAGACTTTATCAGATTTCATCTACAGCTGTCCAACAGAGGCAGTTCTCCAGACATCCAAGCAGAATGAAGGGGTATGAGTACCACAATGATGTTTGACATATGCCACGATTTAAGTGTTGTCCAGAGCAGCCATGATGCAACATTGTCTTATGTGGTGGATAAACAACTACAATTTCTATATTGTTGATACGAGGGATGAGTCTTCCAAAAACATTGGCACTGCAAGACCATTCCTCCAGGCTGTAGTTGAAGCTGTGGTATTGCAATAAAGGGAGGAGTGAGGTTCCAGTGTGTAATCAGAACTTTGTTCTGAAGCCTGTCCTGATTTTTCCACCAAGTCAGACAGAGACAAAATCTGAATCCTAAGGGAATCTGAGCAGAGGAGGAATCAGTCAGTGAAGTCTTCAGTTTTCTAAAGCAAGAAGCATATGAAGCCTTCATAGAGGAACTATGTAAATCTGATGCATTCAGAGCCCCCACTAGAAAGAGGTAGAGACAACAAAGTCTTCACACCCAATCTTACTGTGAGAGTATTTGTAAGATTCTGTCCCTTGACATGTCAGAAAATTTTATCTCTACATAAACAAAATTCTGAGAAGGGATCAGATCTGTCTTTTCTTTGTTGGGATCAGGCCTACACAAGTCAACATCTTCCAAATGAGAGACAGATCCTTCAGATTGGCACATCTGCAGTTGCTGTACATCAACCAGTTAAGTATTGGAGGATGGGGACCACTAAAGACCCCAAAAATGAGCTACTATTACATAACCCTGGTAAAGGCTCAGGAAGCACAAGACAAACCTTATGTCTTCATGGTGGCATCCCTACAAATGTTGAGAAGCTTGACAAAAGTGCTATAGACAATGAAAGCACATGTCTCCATGTCATGGCTTCCAAAAATCTCTGCAATGCAGCAAGAGATAATAATTCCTCTTTGGAGGTTATAATAACAAAGGTATGATCCTTTAAGTTCTTGAATCTTGAGAGACTTTAAAAGGTAGACAGGTCCCCTGCCAAAATCCCCACCAGGGAAGTATCTGAGTCCAAGTCAGGGTGCATGCTTAAGAAGCCAAGCAGGTAAAAGGATTCTTTAAGGTGCCCCCCCCCCATATGTTTCCTGTTGTGCTGGTTTTAAAATTAGGGTAGGTATGTAGGTTTGTTTTTGTTTTTTTTAAACACTATATATATTATAATCATTAGTACATATAATGTACTAAGCCCTTCTAGTACAGGACTAAACCACCTCAATATGATGCACAAATTTCAGAATTTTTTTTTAAACCTGAAAGGGAAATAGTGCTAGGGTCAGCAAGGAAAAACAGGGACAGAAAGTCAACCTGAAACACATATTTTTTGTGGGAAGGGCCTACCTGGAAGCTGAAACCAAAGGAAAAAACATAGTATAGAAAATACAACACTAATTCATCTCTTTGATTCATCTTCTTAGTTCCCTCACAAATGCTGAGTGAGAGAGCAAGAGGATGTCCAATTTGGATTGTTCCCTGGAGAGCCTCTCAAAAATGGACTGGTACCAATGAAGTAGCCCCTTTTTGAAGAGCCTCTGTTTGATAACTCAACTCTGCCAAATGAGAGATCATCTCAATCTGCAAACAGATCTACTCGAGCAAGAGCATGCTTCCATTGTGTTAGGAAGGAAGGACTCCTTACTGGCTGCTGTCAATTTACCTGCACAGTTATCACACCATGTGAAACTAGCTGAATTCCATATGTAGGAAAGAGTTACAGCTTCTCCCTTATTGTAGATAATGACTTCCCCAAATTGGGGAAATGTCATAGACTCTTTAAGGGAAAGGAGGGAGTTTTTAGTGATTATGATGAAGATGGTCCCATCTTCCTGACCTGATAGGCGTGATGACTTTCCACTAAGTCCTATACCTTGTGAGGCAACGAACAGAACAACAGTCTACACAGGTGCATGCATTACACAATAAGCAGGTGGGGTGTATCCCAACAAGCCTTTTTATGACTGCATTTAGCCACAACTTGCAAGGTAATGAATAATGAAAGGAAATACAAGAAATAATGAACTAGAACAAGCACTGGTCCATCATACTTACCCTAATACTGGTTCCTACTAAAGGAATGAAAACAAATAAGTACTTTAACAGTTACAATAACGAGTTACTCAAAACCCTACCTTTCAATGAAAAGGCGCACAGATACATGAAAATTATGCAAGAGCTGTAGAGAAAAAAAAACAACAGCATAAAAAGGATATGATTTGCAGTAAAAATGACAAAAGATGACTTAAATGATGAAAATATCAAGTGCCCATGAGACACGAGAATTGCACCAAGTCAAAGGAAAAGAAAGACAATATTCTGACTGTTAGAAGATGACTAAGATGTCAGGTATGGATCATGTTGTTTTTTATTATATTTCTCCATTTAACTGAAAGAGAGAAAAGCCTCCATGAACTGGGGACTAGCATCAAGAAAAGATACAGGAAAGCGATAATAGCAGATGACATAGTATTGCTATTATAAAGGATTTCAAAAATTAATTGCACAGTCACCAAGTCTGCTTGTATCAAAAACAGGAAATTAATTACTTAAAATATATACAAGTTTGCAGTATGGTAAATAAAATTATGAAATAAATACAAAAATAAACAAAATCAATAAAACACAAGAGTCCCTAGTTGGTCAGATATCACTCAAATGGCTTTCGTCTCTTAAGAGAGCACCATTTCAGGCTTAAATTGTATTGTAAGAACAACATTACATAAACTATCTCCCACCTTTTATATCATGCTGATTTTACCTATTTTACTGCAGACTGATAAAAATTCTTTCAAAATATAAAGGCATAATTAAGCATAGATCTCACTTGTAAGGAACTCATCCAAGATCTTGATGATATAAATATACAAGTTTTAATAAAGTTGGTGAGAAATACGGAATATAGTCTCTTGCAACAACCTCAAGCAATCACATGCAAGATGACATCATTTCTATGTGCAGATTTCACATTTTTTTAACCAAAGACAATATGATTATTGTTTACCAAGTCTGAGCAAATTCCAATTAAAATCTGGTCTCCTTAGTGTAGCATGCTCAGCCAATCAGATATAAGATATTTGTTTTGGTCCTGCTTATAATCAAATTCATAGATCTTAGTAATACAAGACCACTTTTAACAAATTTAATCAAAATTTTATCAGAAATAGAGTCACAAGAGTGCTGACCTGCTCAGCGACTCAAATGCATAATCACTTCCCTCATTAATACGTGCAGATCTTGCTCATATTAGCACTTGTCTGAAATCTTGATTAAGTTTAATCAAAATCCTTATCAAAAGTAATCTCTAAAATGGGAATTTTTTACCAAAATCAATGTTCCATTAGTATCTCATTTGTGTTTTTTATGCATATCATTTGTGTTCCACTGGCATTCCAATGATGTTTACATTGTATCTTATATCCAGTCATATTTGATGGTTTAAGAAACCCAACTCACTAGTGAAAATGACACATTTCTGGGCCTGTATGTGTCAACCTCATTCATTACCCAATGGATTTGTGAAAATTACACATTTCAGGATGTGTATGCATGAAACTCATTCATTACCATACTCACTGGTGAAAATTACAGGTTCCTGGGTCTGTATACATCCAACTCATTCATTACCAAACTCACAGTGAAAATTACAAGCTTCAGTATCTGTTTGCATATACCTCTTTTATTACCAAACTCCCTGGTGAAAATGACACGTTTCCTCAAAGATCTTCATGAGATAAGGCCATTAGACAAGTTTTATGGAAATCAGATGAGAAATAATCTCCAAAGCAGCAACAAGCTGAGCCAATCTGATGCAAATCACATCACTAAAAGGCACTGACTTCACTCCTAATAAACTTACATGAAATCCTCATGATCTAAACTTATGTTTGAAATTTAATCAAGTTAGACAAGTAATATGTCCTCCAGAGGGGTAATAAGATCAGCCAATCAGGTGCAAGATAACCTCATTAATATGGATCTTGATTATTACCAAACCTGTCAGTAATCATGATGATTCAAACCCAAATTCCAAGTTTGATCAAAATCTGATTTTAAAAAATAACACTTCCTGATTTTGCTTGTTAGGGCTGTTCCACTTAAACATACACAGTACCCAGGGTAGGCACATTTTAAGAAATATATTCCAGGGTAGTCTGATTACAAAAGGATTTAAGAAAATGATACAAAATTACTCTCAATTGCATGTATGGGTGTCAACAGACACATGATGGAAGATGCATGATGAATATAGGACCATACCACAAACTCACCTGACCTTGTCACCAGTGAGCTGAAAGTGCAAGAAAAAATAATTCATGTGTTCTGTCTCCTGATTACAAATAAACTTACTGAAATACACAAGTTTCCTCACCTCATGTCCCTGCCTCTCAAGGATGGCCTTGGCATCCATTACAGCTCTCTCACATGATGGAACTGGCTTGAGATATCCATCAAATGTATAATATCCAATCTTCAACTCATTTGTTTTCTCATACAGCTATGTAACAGAACAATAGCATTACATGTTAAACTATTTATTACATACCCATTTAAGCCTATATACTTCATCTAGCATTTGATAAAGCTGTTTAATCCATAATTCCATATCACAAGTCCTGATTGAAACTACTTATGTTTCTTTGACATCCATGCATCAATATTTTTAGATGCAGTGGCAGTAAAACTTTTATAAATCCCAATTCATTTTAAATTTTATTCACACAGCAAAGATATTAAAAAAATTGAAAACATAAAAGAGGGGATATGTAATAAATACCAAACCAAATTCTTTCTCTTCCTAGTCAGGGGAAAGAATTTTTTTGATAATACTTTTGAATATGTCAAACTCGTTCCTTCCACCAACTCAGAACAAAATATGTAATGTAGTTTTGCATACATATTCAATATTAACAGTTCTCACTATCATACCTATCACTAATGACTGATTTCCCTAGGTCAATTCAGAAAATATTCAAATGTGCAAAGGCAAAGCAAAGGAATCTTTTTTAATAAATTCTAAACGAAATTTCAATCTCAGGACTATTTCACTGATAATTGTATACCCATAATGTCTCAGTTATAAAGATGCTCTCATAATTAAGCAAAAAATTTGTTTTCATGCACAATTTGTTAAAACCTGTAAGCTCATTCAAATTTTGCAATGAATTGCCATTGACCTCCATTCTAAATGGGATGGGCGGTACAGCAGGGTCCAGGTCAAACATATCGTCACACAGGAGAGCTTTCATGGCGATTACAAGGCTTGTCACATCTCGAGCCATGGGACCAGTTGTGGCGTTAACTGTTAAGAGAACACAAATGTGACTTTATTAATTACCACCTGAAATCTAAACAGTTTAAAGCAAGATGGAAAATAATTTTCACTCAACAAAGCTGACCCTAATTCAGTACAAATATGGAATTTGTATCTATTAAACATGACTGGAAAATGCATTATGGTGCCACTTGAAAAGATAATATAGACTGGAGGAATATCGATAGTTATTTGATTATGAATGGACTAAATCCGGTCTTGAGAGATCACCCCCTTCTGCAAATTACTCCATGCAGATAAGAATATGCTCTCTCAGTACAGGTGGTCTCCCACAGCAGTAGTCTATTTCAAGTTGGTTTTTACTATCTAAGCTACCAATGAGAAACATTAATAAAAAAACCATCTACTTTACAAACTATCATCATTCATACTACATTCCATTATTATGCTTTCTTGCTCCTATCTTTTAATTTCAAACTGGTGATTGCTGGGCATTAGCATATTAAGTCTTATCTTAGTGTATAATTTACTATATTTTCACAGAGATTTTATTTTCAATTACGACAGACAGAACTGAAATACAGCAAAATCCAATTTTTTAAAGGACAAATGTTTCTTTGAAAATACTAAGCCCAATCATAATCCTGTAGGAGTACATACACAGCCCTCCCAAGGTAAAGTCATCTGTTTGCCTAGGTGGAAGTTGCACTAGAGTGGTCTCCCCTTGGATAGTGCAAATTACACTGAATCCCAGTCATCAGTTACTATGCTCTTAAGCTTCTAGAAGTGTAAATGCAGGAAGTGCTTAAATGGGTATGCCTATACTATGATCAGTGAAGTATTATCAAAGAATCAGACTTTTTACTCCAAACTTGGGTTCATCTCAAAATATGATGCCCAATCATAATAAGTTTGGAGAATGAGTCAGAAGCAAGGAAATTATATTCCCTTACCCCAGAGATGACCATGTCTCCAGTTTCCTAACATATGTGAAGCAGTAGTGGGACATTGGGTTTTCTTTCAAACCAGTATTACCTCAAGATAATTCTTTTCAAAGTGTTACCTCAAGATAATTCTTTTCAACTAACATAATGAATATGATAAGGTTTTTGGTCCACAAATCACAGCAATAATTTTTTTAAAATCTATTTACAGGCTGTATATTTGTAATTATTGGGGTAAAATATTCGATCCCCTACCCATTCTGAAAACTAAATGAGCAGTCTTGGGTTGGTGTTATATGGAATTTACTTTGTCCATCTATATCTGTGGATCCATCTGTCTTCCATGTTGAAGCTGAAACTCCTATTCAGATTCACTTATTAACATTAAACTTTCACTATGCATGAACTTGGGATTAGTATGTGTTTACCATAAAGGTAAACTAACAGAGGCCTCATCCTTTTATTATTTTATTTTATGAGAGAAAAAAAGGTGCCATAATGTAAACATTCAAACTGTGACACTTTGAGATGACCCCCATGATCCCATTACTCAAGAAATTACTTGCTTTATTCAATGCAATAAAACCGCTTATAAAACTTCTTTAATTCAAGCAGGCACATTACTACATATTAAAACTCTTTCATTCCATGGGCAAAATCAATAGATAGTGTTTTATTATCACACAAATTAATGTGAAAGCATAAACATCCACTCAATGTGATTTGCACCTTTGATTTGTCATGTGACCATATAAGTTGTCAAGAAGCTGTTATTTTGATGAGGAAATCTCAATGTGAAAATCTGACCATCTTTAACCATGATTTTCAGGCTTTTTAGACTGAACACAAGCTCAATTCAACATTTTTTGACATTCTGAAACCTAACCAAAAAAAAAAAAAGTAAAAACTTCGAAAATTACTGAAGTAAGGCTCCTTTAAGGCTGTTTTATAACATCTAAATCCAAAAAGATTAAAGGAAAAATATTTGGCCATGAAAGATTTTAGAATTTCACTATCTTTAAAAATGTAAGAAAATATAACTCTGCAATTTTCTCAAGAGAGCAAAGCAATCTGAACTGTACTTACTGAGGGTCTGCCCACTCATCAGGTCAAAGGTTCCTTTGGCACTGAAATTTTATGAACTTTAATTGGGCACAAAGAGGTTGCATTACTTTCACAATAATGTGGTTAGAGAAAACTGAAACAATATCAAGTTACCCTGTTATTAGTGATCATTCTTAATAAAATAAGGAAACAAGAGGTGTATGTGGGTCAGATATTGTTCACCTGGGTAGTGGCACACATCAATTTGTGAAAGCAAATTAATTCACATATGTATTGAAACTGCAGATGGGGAAGAAAAGCTTGAACACACAGTTGCTGTATTGGATAGTGTTGCTGATGTATCTTCTCTCCAAGACCACATATAAGATCACTTTTTCTGCACAAAAGGACAATGCAACCAGCATCACCTACTGGGTCTCTCCCTGCCCCCTTGATACAACAACCCAATTCACAACTCTGAAACTGTTCATAGCCCCAACCTTAAAGTATATAAAATTACCAACCATTGCAACAGGAGTTAATCTGTGCAGTCAGCAAGGTTTCCTGGGTATGTCTTTACCTCCACTGCAGCCCTGCCCCTGTAGTCATAACTTGGAAACCATCAAAATCACTACCCAAGGGAGCTGCGGTGGCACTGTGGTTAAGACACTGGACTCATAACCAGAAGATAACAGATAATTTAACCTGGCTCAACTACTGAATTTCTCACGATTTTTTTAAAATAAAGGTCATGAGTTTATTTACTTTCAGTAATTCAATTTGAAAAGGGTTTATTCTTTTACTTATGCAAATGTAAAAATACAAAATTTATATTAAAATAATCTGTGAGTAATGCCTCTGACTCTATGAAATGCCTTATAATAATATGCAACACATGTGATAACATGTAAATCAATAACATTTCAGGCACTTTCATAATGCAATACTATCAACTGACAAAAGCTCAACAAATAAATTGATAAACATGGTTTACATGAAATCAATTCTTTAAAGCAAGATTATTTTTCTTCCCATAATTAAATATGTAAAGAAATTCTTATTTTTCTTCAGTTTAGATTTACTATTAATTCAAATATAATCCCTACCTTGTATTTTTTATCTCATTTTTATATCTTGTTATGGTGAATTTTTTTCTACAACGGGGAAGAATTGCATGACCTCAAACCTGTGATTTGAAACAGTCCTTATCATAGCTTACTTTCCTTGCTTTCCAAAAGAACACTTGGACGTAATTACATGCACTGCACAATGTATTTATGTGGTTTCAATATCAAATTACTAGAACTGAATCGCATTGCATACCAAATGTGAAACAAAATCCTGTCAGAAATCAGACCTCTAGAGTATACATGCCAACTCCTGGCGAGGAAAAAGTGTAATCCAAGTGTACAAAAAGAGTAATCCAAGCAGAAAAAAAGTAATCCAAACATGATAAAAATTCAATGAGCATATGTTCAAAATGATTTATTTATCCCTCTGGTCTTTTAACATCATCTACTGCTTCAGGTTTTCATATTTAGCATTTTTAGCTTTACAAAGCAACACTCTCATGTGTTGCATTTGAAAACACTTTGTATAGTGAATGTTTTGCACACCAGTAGCACACTAAATGCTGGGTTACTGAGCCTGGATCAAATTCAACTTTATTTTTGTTAACAATAATGATCAATCTCTCACAGTCAGCATTAGAATGGTAAAGAGCCAATATTCCTTTCATAAGCTGCCAAAAAAGAGAAAATTCATATCTTCCAGTTACTGGGTCTTTTAGCTAGGAAATAAGGTGCCATTGCACACCAACTCTGTTCTTATGAAGTACACTGTCTGGTAGAATGCCAACTTGATACTTCAGGAATTCTTCTTCTAATTTACTGGCAGCCTTTCCTGCAGTATGGTATATCAAATGACAGGGACAACCTGCTATGTGCACTGATGCAGACAATTTTCAAAATATAAAATGCAACTCCTTTATAAATTCCAGTCATCACTGATGCATTATCGGCTGAAAACTCCATACAGTTCTACCAATTTATATCATGTTTATTCAAAGAATTATCAAGCAAATCAAAAACGTTTTGTCTAGAATGCGGTCTGTGTGATTAATGGGATGTTAATAAAAATAAGAAAACAAATTATTGATTTTTTTTGGAAGGGGAATATACTGAAACCACGTAATCCATGTATGTTTATGCATAAGGCATAATTTAGTGAAAAAAAGCATAATGATTACGCTAAAAGCATAATGGTTGGCATATATGCTAGAGTGATAACAACCTCAGCCAATCAGATGCAATATCACCTCATTAATATGCATGAATGCTGTTCACAATCAAACTCGTCTGATGTCTTGATGTTACAAGCTTTATATAGGAAGTATGATCAAGATTTGTTCACAAATATGGCCTTCCTGGAGTGTTCACAAGCTCAACCAATCAGATGCAAGGCCACCTCATTAATGTGTGGATGATGGTCATAATCCAACTCATCCAAGATCTTGATGATACACACTTTTATACCAGGTCTGATCAAACTCTAATGTCTGGTCAGAAATATGGCCTCCAGAGTGTTAACAAACTCAGTCAATTACATGTCACTCATAATCAAACCCGTCCAAGATCTTGAGGATACACACTTTCATACCAGGTCTGATATAAATCTGAAATCTGATCAGAAATATGGCCTCCAGACTGTTAACACACTAAGTCAATCGTATGTCATTCATAATCCAACTTATCCAATGATCTTAATCACATAAGCCTACATACCATTTCTGATTAAATCATACCTGTAAGTCATACAGGTCATGTAGTCATTCAATACAAATTATTTCAGTAATGGTTGCAATTTTTTAGAATTTGACTTTACATACCTTTATTTGAATCCTCATACATCCATATTCCTTTGGGTGGTCAATATTTACACACCCCAAGAAGTACATATGGCAAAATCAATGTTAAAGTATGTGGACAATTTTGGATGAGATCAACCTAAAGGCATGATCCAGTACAGTCTGGATTGAATGTTGTGCACTATGATATCACAATGAAAGCTCTGTGTGTTAATAAACAAATTCATACTACCCTATACTGTGATGATGACACTCGACATGCTCATTTCTTAACCAGTTTAGTACCTGACCACCACTGTAAAACTCTACAGCGATCGGTAATTTTCATTTAGATGTGTATTGACAACAGTTCAGGTAGAAAACATTCAATAATCAGGACTGAATAGACTTTGGCTTAACAAACATAGTAATATCTTTTAGAACAACAATTTATATTTAATTTAAAATAAGTAAATGTCCATACATGACCTGTATGACTTTTACCATAGAAGTTGGATGCCACACACAGCCATACCAAAAGCTCACTTGATCTAATAGAGCTAAAAATGACTGAATCAAGGTCTGCAGTAAATGGTGAAAATATAACTGTTTAACATTTATGTGTCTAAGTAGAAAAAATTTTCTGTGTCAATTTTACCGAATAAAGGTACAGCAACACATTACAAATAACAATGATTATAATCTTTCACAGTGAGAATAATAGAAATGCTCTTTCTGTTATTGGGCTAAAATGGAAGGTACAGCAAATATTCTGTAACCAGAAAAGGTCATGATATTATATTTAACTGCCACTAACAGTATGTGAAGGAACATAACAACCTTAATGTTTACATAAATTTTGAGGCTGCTTGTACCATGGTCAGAAGACCAGGCAATCCAATTTATAGAAGAAGAAAATATGCATTTACAAAATAACACCTCTGGCAATAAATATAGCAATGACCATGACCACTAGACTTCAACATAGCTTACCTAAGCCTTCCATATGTGGGTTTCAGTCCACACACTCCACACATGTGGCACGGTATGCGAATGCTACCCCCTATGTCATTGCCAAACCCTAACGGGGAGCCATTGGCTGCTATAATACATGCCTCTCCACCTGATGATCCTCCAGGACCCCTGGTAACATCATGGGGGTTCACAGTCTCACCATAAATTGGATTTGAACAATCATAACTGAGAAAAGAAACAAAACATTTTTTTATTTACAAGGTTGATAAATCTTTCTATAAACCAAAATCAGAAGTCAGTAACTGCATTTAAGGAGATTTAAATCCTTCCAGTTTTCCCCTGTAATGGTCTTAATTGCAGTAAAACAATGCATGATGTTTGCAAACTATAACCAATAAAACTGCACTGCAAATGTTTAAGGTTAGTAATTAATTTATTTTTCAACATGCTAATTATGCAGCTGAATGCTCGGAGAATAAAAAAGGTTCATATTAAATGTTCTAATTTTGCTTTCTATTTACCCAGATAAATTTTCACTGCCAAATCAAAATGAAGATCAGAACAGACAAACGGAGAGCATACATATGGACAAACAGATCAGATACAATAAACAAGAGCTCAAGTGAACCTGATGTCACTTACATGACTTCCATAACAGTTTCCCATTTCACTAAGCAGGATTTTGTAGTATTGTAAGAATATAATCTAAAAAACTACCTCCCAAACATTACGTCATGTCAATCTTTTCTATTTGACTATAGTCCTATAAAAATTCCTTCAAACGATAAAGGTATAATTAACATGAAATCATCCAAAATCTTTAAATGTTTACAAACAAAACTTTAATTTGTGATCAACTAAGACATATGGCTTTCAAGCAAATTTAAATTATAATTCACAGGTTGTGGGTGGGTTAAAGTCATGTGTTTCTTTATTTCTGGTAATTAAATGGAGTGTTTCTGGAGAAAAGAATATTGGGACATTTTGTTTTTAAAAGGTAAAGATAAAAAATATAAATTTCATGATTACTGTGAGTAATAGTACTGAATATAGTAAATGCCATAAAATAATGAACAATACATGTAATTATTAAAAAATATAGTAAGTGTTTGAGGCACCTTAACTTGCAAATATCAGCAAGAGTAAAACTATTTCATTAAACATTTCAACTTCTTTCCAAATACTTAAGAATTTGAAATATGCCAAAATATTTAGAAATAATTTTCTGCAAATAAATTTATGAATTTATACATGGTTTTGACATGTAAATGTATTTATATTCCAGCAAAATCAAAATTATAAAAAAAAAAAAACAGTCACTCTCAATCTAATATCTTTAATTGTGTAAAGAAAGTTTGTTCCTTAACTATATTTTTATGCAGCTAGGATGAGAGGATGAGTGGTTTTCATAAACCCTATTTATATCTGGTTAGTGCCTAGCATCTACTATCAAAGTAATCCAACTACAGACTGTACATTTAATGCAGTCATTGTCAATGACACCCGAAGCATGGGATTCTGCATGGAAAATTGTTCCAACAGTCAGTTCATTTCAATGCATTTAGGAAGGTCTAATAGTAAATAGGAAAATTCACAGTAAATCCAAGTATGGGGTATCGGGGGTTACAATGTACTATAATGCTTAATACACCACTCCCTCAATAACTCATGCCCTGATAAATTGCGAACCCACTTATAACATGAGGTCAGTTGAGGATCCCATTTTTTTAAACTAGAAAGTACAAAATATTTGACCTCTATTTGTTAAACATGATGAAACTAAAACCTTGGTAGATCGCTCATTTTATCATCACAAACAGTTGATATGACCTGGAAATCTGAATCAACATTACGAAATTACCAACTTCTAAGAAGTCATGTATTTTTGTTAAAACTCTTCCAGACAACATTCTTGGTACACCATAAATAACAGTGTGCAACAAAATTTCAATCAATAAAATTGTCACTAATGCCTAGTTGAGGCATCACTTTAATAAATAAATACCAATTAAATAAGTTGGGGTTTTTTATCAAGTGAAATGCATGTTTTAGTTATATCATTTAGTTCGGTTTATGTGTATTGATCATAAATATAATGTACCCTGTTGTATTCAGATGTGAAATATTTCAATCTACTATAGAAGCTATGTCCGCAAGCAATTTTGTGAGAACCTAATTAAGTGCCAACAGTGTTTTGATACCTAATTTGGGAAAGTATTTTGTTGTACTGCTGCACTGAATTAAAAGCTGACATCCTTGTATTACCATGTTAATTGTGTCTTTTGTATCAAATAAAGGGGGTGGACTAACTGAAAAACTAAAAGGCATGCAAATCCAACAGCCCCAATCTAGTGTCAGGTCAACTCATTTCAAGCAATCAATTGGACACTGTTAAAATTTTTTGGTGAACAGAATATAATTAAACTACCTTAATTTAGCATACTCATTCACAAATCCGATCAACAATAGCAAGACAACCAAGCAAAGTAAACACTTGATGACATAAAATTATGTTTCACAGATACACTTTATTAATGATCAGTTAGTTTCAGAAATCACAGTTAATCTGTAATTCCTGAATTGACACTCAGAGATTTCCTCGCAGATGACAAGAAATTTCACTACTACTTGCAATGAAATCATGCCATCAATAGTTTATTAAAGAATAATTTTTTAAAAAATGACTTTCAACAATGATGGCTATTACACAAACTAAATACTCGGTTATTTTAAATAAAAGGAATCTTGTTTGATTTTGAATTTGAATTAATAACTAGTCTGGTTCCCTGATGAATATACTCCTTGCATTGCATTCCACAAGAGTAGAGAGCAAAGCAGGGAGCAGACAGATCAGGGAACCAGACTACTCATTAACAACAACATAAACCAGTGATGTAATACACAATGTTTTTGTGTGCACATGAAGGTTGTTGAAACCAGTTGGAATAATGTTAACTACCTCTCAGCGGTTAGATATTTTGTAAATAAAGGACATTTTTACATAAAAACAAATAACTTCATTAGAAAAAGCACTTTATTGACAATTATTCCTAATGCAATTTTAAAACGAGTTTTAGCCATTAAACAGACCAGGTGGCCCCCCCCCCCGGGTTTTCTCTCTGTCCAATGAGGATGGGATCATTTCATATTGTTATGAAGGCCCCTTGATAACTCACGTCCTGGCTTATAGTGTGGTCTATGTTTTTCGACCCCATTGTGCACGAGTTATCAAGGGCAAGGTGTACAATGTTCCAAGTGTGAACTACAAACAATAAGAAATGATTTATCACAATATATTTTAACTATAAATATTAAATGCAAATGATAAACTATACTATTTTGCTCTAACATTTACAACATCACAGATGTGTTAGTGCACTATGATAGTAGACAGGTCTACAATATCTTCAACAAAAGAAATTATACTAATATCACACAAACTAAATGGTAACCAGTTTACCAGACTAATCCAATTGCCTGAGCACTTGGATTAACTATAAAAATGTTTAGCGCAGGCTCTCAAATGACCCACAAAGTAATTATATTTCAACTGGCTTATGAATTCTGTAAAGCTCTGAAAATTCTGGTAACATAATAAATTTAATTCACTCTCAGTTCAATTATGACTCAATTATGGATCTTGTCTGTCATTAACTGGTGACTAGAAATTCCCAAATTTATTCTGCTTTCATCAATACTTGCTGGGTTTTACTGATCCACTTGCAAAATCACTATCTATGCAAATGCGGATGAGAGTTAATTTAGAGCCCTGTCCATGGCATGACCAAATTATATCAAGAATCATGTTATAATGAAGGGAATGATAACAAAGAGAGTTGTAATAATAATAATAATTGCAGTAGTAGTCAATCACAACATGACAAGACAGAATGGATATAAACTAAATGCATATAGAACACCTGTGTATCAAAAGGTTCATAAAAGTGTTTTATTCCAGCGCAACATTGGCAGAAAATCATGAAGATGAAGAAAAAGTGGGCAGATCAGAACTATTGGGTTTAGCAGCACATCATCACCATCAGTGTTACACAGTGCTGAGTAAGTTTAGGTATGCTGCTCCCCACCACCACCACCAAAAGTACACAAAATTAAGCCATGAGGCAAATTGTTATACATGCCCTATTCTCGACACAAAATGCACTCTTCAAAACAAATCCAAGACCTTCTCAACTAGAACATCACCATGGAACATGTCCCAGGGCAAAAAGGTTGCCATTAATAAAGTATAAATCAATTTAATCATGTAGACTGCTTTACAGATCTTAAATAAAATATCAACTGTTGTTCTACAATTTAATACTAAAATCAGTTTTACCAAAGTCTATTCATTCCTGATTGCTGAGTAATCTGCACCTTAATTATCATATTTCCAAAAATAATTATCAATTACCATGAACTTTTACAATGGCAGACTGGCATTAAATTGGGTCAAGGAAAACTAACTATGAGTCTAATCATTAAGTGTATAGCAGGTAGTTTCAACGTTTTCCAATATATGGCGCTTTCATTGCGACATTGTAGCATGATATTCAATCCAGTTTATACCAGATTATACCGCATGGTTGGCCTCGCTTAACAGTGTTATGTACTTTACGATGGTTTTTGTGAGTGATGTGTATTTCTCAGGACATTTCTATAATCATCTTCCAAGGAATAATGAATGACACAGAGCAAAGTAAATGAATAATTGCAACTTAAAGGTATATGTGATCAAATTATCAAAAATGATTTGAGGCATATATAGTCATTATCAAACGATTATGTGACCTGTACAACATATACTTTAATTACCTCATTCAGAATGTAGGAGGCATATGAAGTCAATTATACATTTCCGAGCTTGCTGGTGATAGGCACAGCAGTAAAACTGGAGAAAAACAATTATATCAAATATCTAACTAATTATACTATAGTTACCTTAAATCAGCTCTGGTTTTTTTTGTATAAATTAAAATAAAAATTTTGCAGGCATAGAACTGTAAGGAAAACCTTTTGGTGGGCATATGGAAGCAAAACATCAAATTGCAAGGAACAGATCCAAAGTGCTTATCAATATAATCCTTTAACACATAATACTTTTACAAAGAGAGAGAGAGAAAGAGAGAGATCCTTACGTCATCATGGTTTGGGGTATATTGGTTCTTACAAATGGAATAGCACCTTGTTTTTTCAGCACCTGAAAATTTGAAGAAATTTTTTTTCAAATTGGTTTATCTTCTACTTCAAATACATGTTAAGTATTCTAAAAAGAATCTTTTTTATACAATTATCTCATGGAATTATATCAAAAACATTTTGTTCCAAAACAATTATGCATGTATGTATCTGTCATAAAAATCTGAAAAAATATACAGTTTGGTTTCATCTATCTTGCTTTTATTTATACTACTGTTACATCAAATTATGACAATATCAATGGTCATTTTTAAGTTGAGTCCACCTGCAAACAACATAGACCCTGATCTGCTGTAACACAGTGTGTCAGCACACCAGGGTCTATATTGTTTGTTACTTCTATCAACTTGCACGGACCCAAATCTGCTGGTGTGTTATGAGATGGCAGATTTGGATTTGTGCAATTCACAGAAGAGCTCAACTTATATGCAAATATATATGGTAGGTTATTAAAAAGAATAGTGTTTGAAAAACACATCAATACACTTCCAAAATCTGTATCCCATGTGTTAACTTGTTTGGTCAACATTTTCTGCATTGGTGTGCATTATCTCTTATGAACCCAAAAATTTTTAAATGTGCACTAGCTTTAATAGTTACTTCCCTTGGCCTTTCCAATCCATCTAAATGACTGGCAAATCAGTATTGTTGAATTAAAATCTAGCCTTCTTTTGAGGAAAATTTTCATTTTCACTGATAAACTATACATGAAAGCATTTCTGTGTATAATATCATTTCATATAATTTGGATCCTAAATTAGAAATCTTTAATTAACTTCCTAGAATTTTGTGTGAGGTATTATTACACTATCCACCCACCCACCCACCCCTTTTAAGCAGAAAATCTATCCACCACCCCACCACCCTTTTTAAGCAGAAAATCGATGGGCTAATTACACTTGTGTATCTGAAACTTGAGACTGGGATAATACTTAGTCTATGTGAAGGCTCTGAGCTCATGGGTTCAAGGTCTTTCTTGAGAGCTCTGCTGATGTTTACATATTATGAACTCCATATACTAGTTATTTGTACATGATCAGTGATAAGATTGATACATTTTTAATGAATTACTTTAAACAAAAGCATTGTACAAGAACAAAACCAACCCAAGTGTCATCTGCAATGACTGTTTTAATATACCTGATATTACAAAACTCAAGGTGTTAATTGTTAAACCTGTTGATCCTTGAAGAATTATGTCCATCCGATTTTTCTATTTTCTTGGCAATTAACTTAAAAGAAGTAGTACATACTAATAAATGTATCATGTAGATCTTCTATGTGTGAAGTTACTTTTAATATCTCCACCTAGAATACATGTATCTCACTATCGCATACGAAACATGACTATTATGGATCATCATGAAATCCTTCATTTATAATAACAAGAATTACTCCCCTATGTACTCTTCTTACAAAAGAGGAATAACTTTCTCATCTAAAAACAGATTGCTTTCAAAAGTTTGTTATACTGCTGTGAAAGAATTTTTTTCTCTTCATAAGGAACTCCAAATACTTTGATTCAATTTATTTCCTGTAAAACTAATTTAAAGTAGACCACCATTTCTATATTGTTATCTGTTGCTATGTTTTTCCCAATCCATTTCAAGCTCAGTGTATGGCATATGGGTAAACAGTACAGCACAAATGATATTGCTTTTGATTGTATCGAATCTGAGCAATGATTACACAGATAAAAAATAACATGCTATGTCTACCCAGTTGTCCTGATACAAATTAATATTCACCTGATGTTAAAAACTAACTTCACACAGAAGAGCTACACTTTTGGAGTGATCTACCTGCACAATGACAGCATCTTCTTTACAGGGAACTCCTATGTAAGTGCTCATTCCACCTGTACTGTCATAGTCCTAAATGAAGATAAGAACTTATACAAAATGAAATATTATATCAATGCTGTACATTGCTTTGTTAACCCTTTAAGTGAGATATACATATATATATTGTTTATACTAGTGAAATGTTTGAGCAAAGAAATGAAACTGCACTCTGCTTTGAAGCTGGCTTATTTTAATTACTGTACATAACAGATAAATCCAATATGAAAAACAATTGTTAAAGGCTGAACTTTATTATGTGACTTGTATAAATGCCTTTGTTTTTCATCTGTATTTTTTTTATTACTTTTCTATGAAAAATTCCAAACAGATGTAAATAAATACTCTGTTCTTTTGTGGCTGAACCATAAACATGCATCTGTTATAACTTTATAATCTCCAGTATAGAATAGGTAACAGTTAATGAACATCCAGTCCAGGAACACCACAAGAACACCTAAAGTCTTGTTATTTATCCTAGTACATGTCTGTATCTAATGTCCACATATAAGCTAACAATGTCATTAATTAGTTGAGTTCATTACCTGCTCAGGTGTTACTTACTGAAAATATTAAGAAATATATCCCAATTCCTTTTTTGGGGCTTAAGTATGGGGTTGACATGACATATTCAGCTGCCCAGTAAAAACTGAAATCTGAAATTCACACCAAATCCATCGTCATAACCAATGCAAAAATGAGTTTTAAATTTATCCACTTTCTCATGTGATTGTTGTCAATCAAGCCCAATGCATTTACTCTCTGATCTATATAAAGATTTGTTTGACGAATGATCAGATGCAAGAAATCCGAACACAATAGCCCTAAATGGTCTACGGCCTAGGTATTCTCCATTTCTAAATTTAATTTTGAAATACTGCTGACTGGCTGGTTTAATTTCAAAATACCATTGACAGGCATGTTTTTGTCCAACCAGCATTTGCATCAAACTTGTATTCAACATCAGTTTTTGGACTCAGAATTATTCATTGTTATTTCCAGTAACACTTTCTCAGTTCCAATAATCTCCTGGTCTTCAAAACTTGTCAAAATCATTGTGATCACTATCACTGGCCAGTCTTTGCCCAATCAAATCATCACCTAAGGAGAATCATGTTGGGAGTCAGTCATTTTGAGTTTGCTAGGTAGAGTGTATTGTAACCAAGCATTTGCAAAACTTCTTTGATGAATGTAAGTTTAAATACTCTCACTGTCATAGTTAACAAAAGCTCTACTGAATGATATGTCTCACCTGCTCTTCTGTAGAATTCCAAACAAACAGCAGTTGCAAGAGCAAGAAATTTAAGTCACTGTGCTCTACTTCTCTCGATGGTGAGTAGTCCCCACTCTGATGAATATAACATTCGAGTTTTTCATGACTACATGCAACAGCTGAGAGAAACTAAAATAAATGCAACTTAAAATAATTACCAGAGCTTGAAAAATAGGTCACTGTGACCTACTTTTATCCATGGTGTATAGGATCCTCCAAGATGAATAAATACATAAAGTTGTATGACTACATTTAATAGCATAGAGAAAATGTGCTCATTGTAACATCATAGCCAATACAACACTAGCATACAAACCGAAAAGGCGAAGGGGGGGGGGAGAGGGGGGGGAGCTGGATGGGGCAGTTGCTCCAGGCACCAGAGGTCTTGGGGCACCGAGATAGGTGATAAAAATTAAACTGCAAGCAAATCGTTGGTGGGGACATCATCAATACACTACAGCATAAAAATAGGTCACTTTAATCTAATTTGCCTGTGGTAAGTAGTAGCCTCAAAGACAAATGCACACAAGTTTTATTACTGCACCTATGCCAGTTCAAAGAAACTGAGCTAAATACAAAAGAATAACCTATGCCAATGATGACAACAAAAATGATCGCCATGTCCTGTACTTTGCAGGTGAGACAAAATAGCTGTTGGGAGGGAATATAGCTTTGATAATATCATTTCTATATATGTACAAATTTTAACTTACCACAATGATAAATAAAAATGGCACAGATTCTTCTTCTTGCAGTAATTATTTCCATTAACCTCAATTTAACTGGCAAGGTATTGTGGACAGAAATGGTCATTTCCTATATTAGGACTATTCCAGAAAATACACAATGAGTAGGAATGCTCATTCACATCTTGGCTAACACTAAAAGAATTTTATTTCTTTCACAGGCAGCATCTCAATAATTAAAATTCTGGGAACAATCTCCTCCACCAGACTTTTAAATAAAATTTTATGATACTGAGATTGATTGTGATGATTATATCTTCTTTAGTACATCTCTCTGCAGGCATTCCTTTTAGTGGAACATGCAGTACTAAAGTGATTCTCTATAAATATTGTTTATGATGCATCAAGATGCAGTAACTTGTATTTTAATTCATAATCTGCCTTGAAAATACCAACAGACATTTTGCAAAACACAAGATCTTGGCAGAGCTTTATCATCAGATACTTGTAATCGAGTAGCAAGCAGTTGAAATGTTCTTAAATATCAAATTTCCATTTTCCAATTCTTAATGCTAATCAAAACTTATTTTGACAATATACTTAAAGACAGATACCGTAATTACTGTATGTTTTCGGACACCATAATTTTTAGGGAAAAATAATATTTAAATGCCCTGTAACTTTCAGACATTGTTCAACAATAATTTCTTTCTAGAACACATGTTTTTGGAAACAATCTAAGACCTATCAAAATTATTATCAGTACTAGCAATGTTAGGTTTCACAATGATAGCTATCCAGTATATAAACTTAAATATTTAACTTTTGATAGTGGTAGGTATCCTATTTATACATTATCATGTAATTTTTCTATTGGTGGTTGGTTATCAAAATGTACTGTATGGATAATTATTTATCACAGTTTCATTTTTTTTACAAGCTTCATTCAGTTAAGAAAAATATAATTGGCTGTTAGTGTCAGCATCATTACATACAAAACCACTTCATGCAGGTGTGACATTTATGGCTTTGTTTAGAAACCATGAACCCTGCTTTTTCTCATCAAACAATGCATCAAACAGTCAGTACGGATTAGTAAATTCATTAACACTGACTATTGAAGCTAAATATTTAGTACTTCTATTGGTGGCTGCCTTTTATTTCCAAACATACCTGTCAAACAAATTCCACAAGTTATTAACAATTATCACCTAGTCACCTTGAAACCTCTGACATGCATCAAAACAATATTGTTTTGAATCGGCAAGTTCTGCTCATTTTGGAACTACCAATGGCTAGATTAAGAAAGAGAAATGAAAAGGAAGAAAGAACCACAACATATAAATCACCTTTATTTAAGAATACAAACTAATACAAACTAATACAAACAGTTTGATATGGAACTATAGTGTTTATGTCCCTTATGAATGATTGCAGACTCACTGCATCTTGTGTAATATTATCACTGAATAAGGCACTGACTGTTGGAAGCATGATTTGGCTAAATTTGACGTTACCTTGAGGAAATAATTTTCTTTCAAGCTGACAGGAAGCCCATGAAGTGGTCTTTTATGCCGTTCTTTACTCTTCCTCATTTTGTCACACTCCGTAGCAAGATTCTAAAAGGGGAAACAATTCAACTTTATGAATATATTTAGATGAATAGGCATTAAACTTGGTAGGAAATATTGTATTTTTCTGATGGCAAGCCCATCCAAAGCTTGTAAAAAAAATTTGGCAAATATTTGTCAGTGAATCTCTTATACAACGATAAGCCCACCCACAACGTTTCATCAAACTAACAAGGTACCCTCTCCCCTCCCCAGGCTTATCATGCCTCTATAGATCTACTGAGTAACTGGATTATGTAATGATAATTTGCTTTTATAAAAGCAATTGATTTCCTAGGTCACTGGTACACAGTCTCTTTCTTATGACTTCTGTTTATTAACCACTTATAAAATGCAATACTGGTAAAAATCCCATATGGGTCATTCAAATTTTTATACATTTATTCCTCACACGTAAGTACCCATTTCGAACGTGTCCCATCAGATTTATAAGACATGACTTTGTATACTGAAAGACACAACCACTGTATAAACTCACGTACAAGTTGGATCTAACTGCAAACTGCGCCAATCCAGATCTGCCACTGCATAATGTTAGCAGATCTGGATCAATGTTTTTTGCCAAGTCTGATCCGTAGAACAATGTCTGCAGATGGAAAATGCAGTGGCCGACCTGGGTCTTTGCAGTTATATGCGAGTGTATACATTATATTGGCAGATATATGAATATACATCTTAAATTGAAAGTGTTTACAAAACCCAATAAATTGACACAAGTATGACCTCTCCTACTGATAATCACCAGTCTTATGTTATTACTATTCTTCATTCATACCTGTACATATGTTCACGATTCAGACATTCTACTGTATGCTAGACTTTTACGTACAATGCTACCCAAGGTACCAAACTGCTTAAACTTTCAGAAGAGCTTTATTTTATATATCCAAATATTTGCTAAATTCATGCATGCTATTGTTGGATGTATCTACATTGATGGTTAAAATACCAACAATGGTAAAGAATTGTATTTTAATAAATATTCAACTGAAATTAATGTAATCAATTCAAATAAACCATTTTATTGCATTGCCAGATTGTAAAATTTTCGGGAAATGGTTTCCTGTTTACAACCAACAATGACCCTATTAGTATCTCACTTAATGAACTGATGGCTAAATATATCAATAAAATATGGTAAGATATTACATGTGAAAACCAAGCGATTAAAAAGGTTGATACCAGCCAACTGACACTTGATTGAAAGGTACCCTTCTATGATTCTTTTAACCCTTAAAGTGCTAGTTGCGACATTAGTTGCGCTGTCGGTTAAGGTCTCATAGCACTTGTCGTGACTTAAGTCGTTTTCCAGGTAAGCAACAACGTATGCATCCTATTACTTCAACTTGCCATGACTGCTTGTAAAACTATATTTGACTGGTATATAGTGGCCAGGAACAAGCATTCCATTCCGTTGTACTTTACTATGTATTTAGCAAAGAAGTTTTAAAAATACTTGCTTTTGAGCATGTGGTACCTAGAAAAAAATTTTAATGGCTGACCCTGAATATGATGGTGATTTCTTGCAACAAATACTGGCTTCTGATAATGACAATGACAGTGATTTTGAAGGATTTGAGGAGGATGAAATTACTGGAGCTGGCAAAGTGTTGATGGAAATACCCATGAGTAATTATGAGCCAGGAATTGACGTGCAACTGGAGTCTGATGTACATGCTGGCTGGATGAGAAAAGATGGCGTGCTTGTCAACCACCCATTCACTGGTACTTCAAAATTAAATGTCAAGATGGCGAATACTGAACCTATGGATTATCTAAGACTTTTTTTGATGACGAGTTATTGCATCTGATAGTAGATCAAACAAATCATTATGCAGATCAGAGAGTTCATGGGGCAGACTTGAAGGAGAGCAGTTGCATGAAGAAATGGCAGTCTGTCACACCTGAGCAGCTAAAACTCTTTTTTGCATTGATTACAGCAATGGGTTTGGTACATAAATCTGATCTTGATTCCTACTGGGCTACGGATGATGTGATATCAACTCCATCCTTCGGCAAAAAAAAATGAGTAGGGATACATTTCTAGCTATTCTAAGTAATTTACACCTGGCAGACAATGAGAACAATCAAGGTGACCCTTTACACAAGATCCGCCCAATGACTGAAAAAAATGAAGCATTTGCTGAGATTTATTCACTAGATATGAACCTCAGTTTTGATGAGGCTACCTGCCCTTGGAAAGGTCGTCTGACGTTTCGAGTTTATAACCCTGCCAAACCTAGCATGTGGTAGCCAATACAATATCCACAGCTTGTTCCAGGTGTACGAGGCAAGCAGTGGATATTGCATTGGCTACCACATTTATACTGGTAAAACAGGTGGAGACCTTGACAATTATTGTAAAGGACTAGAACTAAACATTGATGAGCTGAGTAAAACAACAAAAATTGTGATTGGTTTGCTCTGCAAGTGTGGTCTTTTGAATAAAGGACACAGAGTATATATGGATAACTATTATTCATCACCTGAACTTTTTAACGAACTTGAGTTGCTAAATACCTCAGCATGTGTAACCTTGCAAACAAACAGACTTGGTGTTGCAGAGGCAATGAAGATTAAAAGAAAACAAAACCAGGGTGAGTGTATTTTTCGCAAGAAGGACAATCTGCTACTGGTGAAATATCATGAAAAACGAGATGTAAATATGATCTCCAGTTTTCATGAAGCTAAGGTAGCAGTGATCAATAAGACAAATTTTGCAACAAATGCACCTGTAATGAAACCCACATGCATTGTGATTTATGTGAAAAACATAGGAGGAGTAGATTTAAGTGACCAATTTAACCAATACAATCCTGTAGTAAGGAAATCCAAGAAATGGTAGAGAAAACTATTTTTTCATCTGTTGAATGTATGTATCGTTAGCGCCTATCAGTTGTACCTGAAATTCTCACCTGTGCAGAAGAAACTAAGTCACCATGATTTCTGTGTTTCATTAGTGAAGTCATTGGTTCAGGAAGCAGGAGATGTGTCTGAACCTACTAGGAGAGGAAGAAAATTTGCTGGTGAGCAACCCGAATGCCTCTTTGGGAGGCATTTCCCTGAATTTATTCCAGCTACACCTTGAGCTAAATGAGCACACCCTGCACATGATTGTGTTGCTTGTAATAAGAGAAAAAAGGACCGTGAGGGATTCAGAAGAAAGAAAACATCTTTCAGATGTGAGACATGCCAAGTGGCACTTTGTGTACCTGATTGTTTCAGGTTATTCCACATACATTAATTTAAATATACATAACACCACACACATGTATATTACAAAGTGAATGTAGTAGTTCACGAGTTAGAATAGCACCTGAACAGGTAATAAACTCAATAGGTGACTCTTCAAGCTCACAAGTTGACATGAGATAATGCAAATTTATTAGAATAAATAACAAGTGAAAATTTTATTATAGACTCTGGGGATCTAAACTTACTTCTGACATTCATGGAGTGGATGTTTATAAAACTGTTACCTTTTCTTTACCTGTGATTTTCACAATTTAGACATAACATTGTAACACACATAACATGGACATGTACATGGTTGAACTACTAAAGAATATAATATTTCTTTGATATGTTTGAACCTTTCCATTAAAAAACAAACAAAAATACAGATGAAATACAATGGTAACTTGTCATTTTACCTGTATTTGCACCTGTACATGCAAAGATGTTAAACTTACACATGTGCCTTGATGCTAATCTTAAAGTTTAGACATCCACCATCATTTTTCATATAGGGTTTATGTATCTATTGTGTATATTTATTGAAAAACATGCAATTTAAAAACTGTGCCATTTTCTTCTTTTTTTTCCCCAAACAATTCAGCACTGAGGGATCTTGTACTGCAAAACAGTATAGCACTTTTAACAGTTAATGAACAGCACACATGCATGAAGGACATGGGCAGAGAACCTGTCAGCATAGCAAGCACCCTGCTTATATTAAGGGAAATTGCTACTCATCACAATGACAGAAATACCAACAAAGAATATTGCCTTTTAGGCAGATCATATAATAATGAAGAGAAATTTTAAATTTTCTTTACATACAAAAATTTTCTGAAAACAAACTTTCAAGTTTTCCATCATATAAATATTCAAAATATTAGAAAATATTTCAGAGACATGATTATCATAATAAAGCTGAATAAAGTAGTAAGACAAGCCCATTTAATTAAACAAAATGTATTCAACAAAAGTCCTTACATTTACTGTTTATCAGTCAAGTTTTAAAAATTAACACAAATTCCTGAAGATGTGCAAGAAATTAAACCTTAAAGCACAGTGAATGTTATTTTTTTGCTCAAACTTTTCTCATTCAAAACTTGCTGTAACTGATTAATTGTTATAACAAAATTTTCCAGACAAATGTTTTAGTAAAATTAATGGAATTTTTGTCATTTATATCATGCTACTTAAGTCTTGCTGAATTCAATGGCTATCCACCATAACAGCCACAATTTCAATTACGTTCTGCTGTTTATCATCGATGCAATAAACTATATCAGTTTTCATATACAATGACTTATAATAACAGAATTAATCTGAGCTATTATATTCAAAAGGGAAATTAATGAAAACTTTCAAAAATATGTTATCATGCCAGACAGTTTGTACTAACACACAAAAGATGATTTGTACTAACACACAATGAATGGTTTGTACCAACACACAATGGATAGTCTGTAAGAACACACAACGGATGGTTTGTACTAACACACAATAGATGGATTGTACCAACATACAATAGTTGGCTTTTGCAAACATGCAATGGACAGATTGTACAAGAAAATAAAGGATGGCTTGTACCAACATAAAATGAATGGTTTTAACTAACACACAATGGATGAATTATATAAACACACAATCAATGATTTTTTGTACTAACACATAATTGATGGACTGTACAAGCACAAAATGTCTGTAACAACACATAATGGATGGTTTGTACCAACACACAATAGATGGAAATGTACCAACACACAATGGTTGGTTTCTGTTAACACACAATGGACGGATTGTACAAGAAAACAAAGGATGGCTTGTACCAACATAAAATTAAGGGTTTGAACTAACACGCAATGGACAGATTGTTCAAGAAAACAAAGGATAGCTTGTACCAACATAAAATGAATGGTTTGTACTAACAAACAATGGATGGATTATATAACCACACAATCAATGATTTGTACCAACACAAAATTGATGGACTGTACAAGCACAAAACGAATGGATTGCACCAAAATACAATCAACAGATGGTTTGCACCAACACACAAAAGATGGATTATACAAAAATACAATGGATGGTTCGTACCAACACACAACTGGTGGTCTATACCAACATAAGTGATGGTGATGGTGGTGATTTGGATTTTTAATGTAGCTTTAACAATTTTTCAGTCATATCGCTACGATGTCTGCAGTGTGGCAGTTTATAGTGATGTCTAGCACTGGGGCATCATGCCGCAGACATGTAGCATGATGTCCCACCCAGTCACATTATCCTGACACCAGGCCGACCAGTCCTAACACTAACCTCTTAATGCTGAGCACCAAGCGAGGCAGCTGTTAGTACCATTTTTGTAAGTCTTTGGTATGACTCGGCCGGGGATCTAACCCACAACCTCCCGCATCCGAGGTGGATGCTCTAACCACTAGGCCACCGGAGCGGTCATACCAAACATACCAGCATAAAATAGATGGTTTGCCCCAACATACAATGAATGGTTTGTACTAACACACAATGGATGGATTGTACAAACACACAATTGTACCAACACACAATGGATGGATTGTATAATACAATTAAATGGATGGTTTATGCACAACAAAACAATACTGAATTGCACGAGAAATGGTTTAATACATGCATTGTAAGAAATAAAGGATACATGAGTATATGCATTCATCTCTCTCACTCACTCTCTCCCTTTCTCGCACACATGCCACTATTCATTATTACTAGTATTCTACAACATAAAATTCATAACTAAAATAACATCAATACTTAATTTAAATATTTTACAAATATTTGGCTCTCTTGGTGGGGGCTACTCATGGGCTAGAATCTGAATGTAAAAGATTGATTTCCAATCAGTGCTAGGCTGATCCCAGCATTACTGTGTATTCTGGGCTGATCCTGTAGAATTGGTGCTAGGCTGATCCCAGCTCAATGTAGAAGACTGATTCCCAATCGGTGCTAGGCTGATCCCAGCATTGCTGTGTATTCTGGGCTGATTCCAGCTCAAATATAGTTGGTGCTAGGCTGATCCCAGCTCAATGTAAAAGACTGATTTCCCAATTGGTGCTAGGCTGATTCCCAGCATTACAGTGTATTCTAGGCTGATCCCAGATCAAGCAGAATTGGTGCTAGGCTGATTCCTAGCTCAGTGTAAAAGATTGATTCCCAATCAGTGCTAGGCTGATCCCAGCATTACAGTGTCTTCTGGGCTGATCCCAGATCAAGTAGAATTGGTGCTAGGCCAACCCCAGCTCAAGTAAAATCTGTGCTAGGCTGATCCCAGCATATGAGTATATTCTGGGCTGATCCCATCTTCAAGTAAATCTAGGCTAGGCTGATCCCAGCTCAAGGATAATTGGTGCTAGGCTGATCCCAGCATTAAAGTGTAATCTGGGCTGATCAAAGCTTCCATGGACTGTGCTAGGCTGATCCCAGCTAAAGTAAAATCTGTGCTAGGCTGATCTCAGCATTCAAGTGTATACTGGGCTGATCCCAGCTTAAGTAGACTATTTGCTAGGCTGATCCCAGCATGCTAATGTATTCTGGGCTGATCCCATCTTAACTGAATCTATGCTAGGCTGATCCCGGCATAAGAGTGTATTCTGGGTTGATCCCAGATTCGTGGAATAGAGCTAGGCTGATCCCAGCATGAAGACAATATTCTTATATTTTTCCTACTTACATCTGCAAAAGAAATGTATTTAATGGGCATGACCTTTACATTTTTAGTATAGCTTATGAGTATCTGATTGGGGAAAAGTGCCAAATTGAATTTGATATTAAAAATATCAAATGACAGCCCCCAAGAGGATGCCAGTTTGTAATGTGAAAAGAAGGACTGGTGTCCAAAGCACATGATACTAAATGTATGTACACAACTGTTGCTGAGCAGAAAGGAGTCGGTTAGGGTGAAATCTGATATAGCGCGTATAACATGACGGAACCATCGTTCTAAAGTCCTAATTAGATGGTCCTCCATACCAACTGCATCTGCAGTTGTGGCTGCTCGAATACGAAACAAATGATGAGAAAGGTTTTGCTCATCATAGCCCATGCGTGCCAGCAGGAGCTACAAGTACGACAGAAAAAAAAAGTTCCGCAAGCCTGAATAACAAATTGTCCTTCGGCAGCACACAATATAAGTCTTGGAACAAATTTCATTATTAGAGGTATTTTTGGATTGGCCTTTGTTAATGATTTCAACAGTAGCCGAATTGTCACAGTTCGCCAGAATTCTTTTTCTCAGGCTACTGATTTCTCCAATAACACCACCCGTCCTGCACACGTTGTGTCAAAATGGCACACAGTATCCAGAAATGTTTGTATTCCATGCCACTGAACGACAGTGGAAGAATGATGTGTTGTAAGATGGTCATGCCTTCAATGAACCCATACGAAGTGCTCTCCAATAAACCTATATGAAAAGCAGTGCCCTATGATGTGTACAGCTGTATCAGTCTGTGCACCCACGAGACTGCCGAGCTGTGCACACAATCCAAAAAATGTTTGTATTTCCCTGTCACAGAACGCCAGTGGAAGAATGACATGTTGTAAGATGCAGACCTGCCAACCCCGATGAGTCCATCTCAGTAAGGCAGCTGATTTTTTTCCGTAAGATTGACCAGTTTTCAGTAAGGTGCAACAAAATATCAATAACTGCTACTGTAAAGCTGGAAAACATAATTAAAAGTTCAATGCAGCGACAATAACATTATGTTCAACTGAAAAGTTTATAAAGTATGCATATACCTTATTTACCACTAGTACAGTTGCACAAACTTTAGTTCAGAACCATACGCAACTCAATGGCTTGTTGTTATCTCTCAGCTTTACGTAATTTGGAAATTCTTTTCCCCATTTCATCATATGACGACGGCAATCATATCTCCCGCCAGGAGACGTACTTAAATTGGCATGTGATGTCCAATAAACATAACTGTATACTTTCCATCTTTTATTCACAAGAATCTGAATATTCCTTTTTATTCTTCTGTGTTGATTATTAACACTTTTCTAGAGGCTTATTTTCCCTTTAGTCTTAAACATGCATCACTTTTGGGATGCCATTTTTTTAAAAAAAGTATATAATCAACAGTTAGATCATGCAGACGCTTCGCATTAACAAATAGGTGCAGTTTAAAGTGTCTGGGGTGCTGCTGTAAAAGTTAGTCTGGTTCCCTGGCTAATTTCACTAATTCTAATATGAAACCCTAATCCTAATAAAACACAGATGAACCAATTATCTGGATTTTTTGGCAACGATAATTTTTCCTTAGTTTTTGCTTGTATGCCGTAAGTCCGTATTTTAAGGGTAATTAGACTTACGGCAAAATCATAAGAGTTGGCAGGTCTGAAGATGGTCATGTCATGCATGAACCCATATGAAGTGAAGTGTGTCCATAT
>JAECUM010008602.1:0-71614 GCA_016617855.1 Megalonaias nervosa | reverse complement strand
ATATATATATTAAATGGGTCACAACCCTTACCAGCCAAAGATGGATGCTTCAAAGTCTTGTATGTATAATGTAGCTGGTAATAAAAGTCATAAAAACTACCCCGACTAACTTTCAGGGACATGACCGCTGATAACATCGAATGCAAAAAGAATTAAAAGATGATCAGGAGGAGGACGATAATGATGTGGAGGAAGTTAAATATTACAATGCTTAAATTATTAGCAGCTAAGGCGACTGTATCAACACACTAACTGAGCCAGTCAGCAGTAATTGCATCCTATTGTAGAACCTAATCAGTGAAGAATACTATAGGTATTGAGCATTAAGGAGCCAGAAATACTAGTACAGTATTTATGATGTTCTGCCTGTGGACTTATGCGGAGGATGAAAAATCTAAAAGCTGTGATTCGGTAGGTTCCGAAATGGTCACATGCAATAAAACTTAAGTTATGTAATTCACATTATATAATTTGTACAAAATTTAACACAAACTATGTAATATTGGAGTCTTTGATTCCTAAGTTGTTGCCCAGGGTGCTCAGCGTAAGTAAAATAGTCTTGATACATCGTAACTTATAATAAACTGAATTTAATCAAATATGTGAAAAATTGAAGGAAATATATGTAGAAGTTATATACTATGGTGATAACTTGTATATCACAAAAAGTGACTGTACAGGAGAGAAAAAAGCAGAAATCGGTAATGATTTGAGAGAATTCCCCAAGGATAGCTCTGTCATTGGTATAGCTTCGTGTACTTTTCGACTGCCGTAAAGAATTTCCAACCAAGATTACTGATTTCGTGAAAATAATTCTGCTTCTCCCCTGTACAGACAGTCGTTCCATATGAATGTGACTGTTTATAATTAAGTTATGTTCCATTTCGTTTCCCTAAATGAAAAATCGTCGATTTACAAAATAAAAAGAAACAAGTATGAAAAATCAGCATATAAAATTTCAACCTATTAATGCTAACCAAAATAATCAACAATGCAAATCCAAGATCTTCAGGCAGATTTGACAATGGTACAGCATCAAGTATACGTCTTTAGCAAAATTGGCAAATATGTCCGACTGTTGCAGATTTTATCCTGTTGTATTCATCTACCTTTATAATTATATCTTAAAAATGTTCAAGCGGTCTGCGTTGGTCTATGCATACCGCAAGGATTTTAAATTGACATGCCGATAAGGAAGGGAACTGTCTTTCCCTTTGTCACTTTCCATTCGACTCCTTATCTCTCTAGCCACCACTTTGCCACCTAATGCTGTCTCAGGTCAAGTTAGTGCCATGCTAAAAATTTATGACTATATATTTTTCAATCCTGTTTTTTTTATTATAAAATTGTTCTTCATCATAAACTTGTGCAAAGATTGCATATACAACTAGACGTGTTAATTTTCGCTTAATACGACAAACTTTAAATGCTGCTGAATCAATGTCTCAAGGAGAACTATCCATTTCAAAACTAAATATAGGCACTTAAAAGAGTAAGTGTTCGCGATTACGCATTTGTTCATTTGGAAATGCTAATGTGTAGATTTATAACTTCTATCAACAATGGCTGTATTTAGACTGTCGATTATTTCAATACTGGCAATAGGAGGTAAGACACTCTAGAGTAAACCACTGTATCACATCATTTAGAATAAACCACTCTATCATACTCTCTATAGTATACCACTCTATCTCACTCCCTAGAGTAAACCACTATATCACACATTTCTCATCCTGGTTCATGCGTTTGAATTCTTTTCCTTAGCGGTTGTTAAATGTAAGCCTATTTCTAAGTAGGTAGGCGGCGAGGACCGTGCATGCCAACACTGAATGTATGTAGTTTGACAGTTTGTTGTCATTTCATTAAGAAAACACCGTTTCTTTCTTTCTGTCGTGGTCAAATGGCAAAATAAATGGGGGGTAGGGACACTGGCCATCATCGATTTTATTTATCAATAGAGTTCTTGTTAGAAACTTCATCAGACTTCGATTCTTTTTTGTAGTCAACTTTAATAACAATGCTAACATTCTTTACAGGCTTTATCGTCCAAAGCTGTAGATATATGTCTTTAGGACTAGAGAAAGGGGGGTGGGGTGGATGAGAAAATAAATAAATAAATATAATAAGAATTTACCACTGTTTTATTTTCTTCTGTTCATTATCTGGAATTTGATAAGATTCTGTGTCAGAATCTGCATCCTCGATAGATACATCAGTCTGAGTCTTCTTCCTGTAATGCTCAGGACCTGCAAATGGAAAGCTTTATTAATGTTTGAACAAAGTCATATATTTCAGTAGTGTTTACATATCCAAACTATGCGTGTAATGAAACTTTTTTCCTTGAACTTGTGCTTATCTTTATATCTTTAAGCAGGATATGACATTACCTTTGAGACTCTCTTGTCAACTCGGGCATGTGGATAATGTTCACTGTGAATAAAACATTTGCCCGATCGGACAAGTTGAAAGGTAATTTTCGTTGTCCGAGAACAAGTTTTGGTTGTCCAGGGCAATAGGACAACCTTCGATATTATCTGCAATTTAGAAACGGACGTACTTTTTAAAAAATATAATGCATACAAAGCCAAAATCAAATCAATCTTTGATCAAAGAGGTTTGAACAGAGAGGAGCTCAAACAACCAATCTTGTACTTTTCCATCCTCGTTTCATTGGGGCATACTTGAGAGTCCACGATATTCCCTCTTCGACGTCATTGGCCTTTCCATTTCTTTTTAGGTAGGCTCTCGCAAGAGTACCAAATACGTTTAAAAATGAATTTCGCTGCAATGGAGACATTTAAATTTTTCTAACCTTCATCAATAATAAGTGATGCTTTTATCAAACACTTCATTTGAAATTGGTCCTATATTTTTAAATAGTGTCTTTTCCATTCATTTAATTATCTGGAGCTAGTAAAATAAAATGTAAATCATAATGTAATAAACCTGCTGAAAGTGCTATTTGTAGTTACATCTCCGGTTATAGTTTCGTTAGATTTTAGTGACCATATATTGATTATGGCCGGTCGGTGACTTGGAATACTTTACTGACATGGTGCTTGTGTGTGTGTGTGTGTGTGTGTGTGTGTGTGTGTGTGTGTGTGTGTGTGTCTTACGAGGTGGAAATTACATTGAATATAAGAAACTCTGTTTTATGTAAGATAATTTAAAAAATAAATAATAACTGTTATTCTGAAATTTTGAAATAGCAAAATCACTATGGCGTATATCTTGATGATTATAATACATCAACTTGAATTTCCTAGTCATTTGATGTAAAATTAAATAAAATTAATGTAAAGTCAAGAAAATCGTTGACAAACGTATATAAAGACGGCAGTAACTTCTCTAAAATAAAAATTTAGCGCCATTTGGTGATTATACTGACCACTGGATATAAAAGAACTTAAGGAATAAATGCCCTCTTATGTATATATATATATATATATATATATATATATATATATATATATATATATATATATATATATATATATATATATATATATATATATGAGTGGAGAGGCACCGGTTTCTTATTTTATATCAAATGATTTTGCAGAATGAAGGGAAGTAAAATATAACTGAAACAGTGAGTGAACAGATTAATACAAATGTGTTTGCTCCAGTGAGCACTATCCGTCATTTCTCGATTATTTTGTCTCCATCATTACTGTACTTATCCGATTTGAAGTCATTATCATTGTTAAAAGAATACGGGGCATTTATTCCTTAAGCTCCTCTCTCTGTCTCTGTCTCTCTGTCTCTCTCTCTCTCTCTCTCTCTCACACACACACACACACACACACACACACACACACACACACAAAACTAGTATAAAGCTATCAATTTTATGATAATTGATCAATATAAGGAATATTTATATCGAATTAATAACAAAATAAGGTGTATTGGAAGCTTCCCCCGCCGATACATACACAAAACTAATTTGGTCGCCGATGTTCTGAACATTTGGGTTTAATTCTAAATCATACACTGTAGTAACATCCATCTAGTACCAATGTACAAAATGTCTGTGCGACTTTTGTGTTATTACATGAATAAGAAATACATACATTGTTATTGTCTTTTGATTCTGGCAGAGTGTTGAGCTTTTGTTTTCCATGTCATATCCGTAATTGTGCTTAGACCGACACTAGAGGCGGGCATAGTAGAAACAGTTCTTTGTGTCCGATGGACAAGGAACCGTCCACAAGGCATTCATTTTCCTCAAGCAGTATCTATCGCTGAAAGCAGACTTTCTTCTATTTCATGGGTGGCAATTATACCTCAAGAAATGTTGACAAAAGTTTCAGGATGCGATTCAACATCAAACGGGTCATTTATCTTTTCCTTAATATGTGGAATCAAATTTGTCACATGGTCTTCATCACGCATCATGTCGGTTGTGAATGTGCCTTAATGTGCTTTTAGTTTTTCCTGCTCTTGAAAACGATGCGATCTCTTCTGTTATGGCAGATGCATACTCTTCCATCACCAGTCTTGTAAGACCATCGAACACGGGGTGATTTCTTGTGGGCGAGACCAACTATCCTTCCACTCCCTATGGCTTCTTTGATGAAGATCTTCTCTGTTCCCACACATGTCCAGACACCATTCAGACTTCCAGCTTTCTGTTTAATTGCAAGCTGCTCAGAATCACTTGAGGTCCAATTTTCAGGTTCAGTGTATCAAGTGAATAAATAGGTTTCAAGAACTTGTGGCAATGTAAACTGGGAACGTATTGTTTCGGGTGTTCAGATGCAGACCCCAAATGCCCTCTCGCCCTCTAAATGGTGATTTAAAAGGTATCTGGACAGCTCGTATAATCATCTTCCAGTACTTGAAAGTAGTTGATGCTACCTCTGTAGAATTCGTCAACCAACGCTGGTGCATCACACTTTTCTTTCGGAATTGCAGATCGTATTCGTCCGCAAATTCAGAGTGATCGGTTGGGTGAAGCTAAATTACTGATTTCTCTCTTTCTTTTCTCTTATGATCGCTGATCTTTATACACGATTTTGACACTTTTCCGACGGCCAAATGGAACATATGTAGAAAATAGAAATTTATCAGAGCAAAAATATCCGGATTTTTGCAGTAAATGAACCGGCAGAATTCTCCTAGTCTCTCACTATACAATTAAAGACTGACGGTACATTATTAGACTCCTACCTTGCTATCCTCCTTAGGGACCAGCCGTTCAAGTTTCGGAGGATAGGGAAATGGGATTTTATTTCCAGCACTTAAATGGTTTTTAAAAGTATTGATATGATATATATAGAAAATATTAGCTGGGAAACAAATCTTGGAGTAACAAAAAATCCTAGTTCGCAAGAAAATTCCGCCCAACCCCTCCTCAGAGAAAGGAAGTAACTGGTTGGTCCCTTATTCCCGATGACTGGAAAGGGACCTCGAAAGCATCTGCTGAAAAATACTCCGAGCACATCCGATCGTGTTTCATGAGCACCCAAAGCTCGAAACGCCGTTCCTCCAAACTGTTTATTTCACTCACTAAGATGCAGAGAGAGAGAGAGAGAGAGAGAGAGAGAGAGGGGGGAGGAGACATTTATCCCCAATACCTCAAGATGATATTTCCTTCTCAAATTATATAATTGATATAATAAAACTTGGGGTTTTTTGCTATATATCAGAGCAAACTATTTTGAGAGCCTGAATTTGTTTTCTCTCCAAACTTCGAAGGTTCCCACCCTATATCGCACCCACAAAAATAATTTAACGGTTGGTCGGTTAAACAACTATTGGTGCTGCTGTGTCGTAAAACATAAAATATGTATGTCAAATATTTGCATAATAAAATGAAAATTAAGAACATCATGTCTGATCTGTCATTTAATAAAGCTAGACATATTATATTTGGGCAAAATTTGTCACAAATCGATATTCAGTTCGTAATCATTGAAATGATTTATATGTAGAAATGTATATTCATGCATGGTTCTATGAAATAATTCCCATTTGACCCATGGTTTTAATGATAATATAAGTATACTTATTACGTGCAGTTGTAGTGACTGAGAAACAGTGGAGGGACTGGATACAAGAGTGTCGTCCTGGTTCCTCCTGCTACAAATTCATAGACAAAGAAAATATCTGGACTTCCGCAGTGGTAATACATGTCTTATAAACTGCATATACACAGTATTGATCTATGCCAAATACATTGAAACTTATATAGCTTAGGGACCGACTATTTAATTTTCGGAGAAGGTGAGGGGAGTGGGGATTTATTTGCAAATCAATTCCAGGTACTCTATGAGCTCGAAAGAAAATAGTCTTGATCTTATTTATAGTATAAAAGAACCAATTATATCAATTATATTGGTTGCAAACGAATATTATCTTGAAGTGTGAAAAACAAAATAAATCCCAGCTTGAGAAAGTCCTAACAGGACCACTCCCTTACCCCCACCACCCCTCGCGAAAATTAAATTGTGGATCCCTTTGGAAGTGTTAATATAAAACAATTCGATTTAGAGTACTGCAGGTACATCAAACTATGATTTGAACATGGTGTTTGAATATACTTATAATTATGGTTTCAACAGTAGACTGGTGCTTATATATCTGTAGTGATGAATTATTAATTACTACTCATTAAAAAGAGCGAGAAAAATATCCATAATCACTGTTAGACCTACATTTTCTAATAATGGAAAACATTAAACAATTTCGCTGAAATGCACCAACTCTAAATGCTGTTGTTCTCTCTCTCTCTCTCTCTCTCTCTCTCTCTCTCTCTCTCTCTCTCTCTCTCTCTCTCTCTCTCTCTCTCTCTCTTGTGCCGTAGACGATATGGGCTTCATCAAGGTCCTAAATCGAAAAGTGTTTGCATTTCTTTAATAATAAGAACTCGATCATAACCAAATCTAAATATGGCGCAATATGACTAAGCTTTCTAGCGCACTGACCCAGTGACCCCACAATACTCTGCGCATCAACTTAACAAAGCATAAATGTATACAATGAAATCTTGACACTCTGATTTTGTACTTTCTGCAACCACTCCTTCCACACTCCGCTTGACGCAAACTTTGGCACAGCTGGTTGGTTTGGTCGATTTGTATGGGTTTATCGTCAATTTTTAGAACGTGATAGACTATACATGATGGACAGTATATTTGGTGGAGAAAGGTCATAGGGAAAACATTTCACATTCCCATATTTCCATGTTCGCCGAGCCCGAGACTAGAACCCACTATATATATATATATATATATATATATATATATATATATATATATATATATATGGCCTTAAACTAAGTAACAGAAAAGAGCGAGAACCAACAAGTATAGCTAAATTCAGTAGATAATTTATTTCCCTAAAATGAAAAGTGAAAATATAAAACGAACTCAAAATATTGTGAATAAAATCTTTAATAGTCCTGAAAATTCCATCTCAAGTCCAAAAGTGTAATGTATTTCATATCGATTCCAGTGGTGTTCCAAATGATTTCCAGTCTTGAATGTGCTGGTGCGCCAATAATCTGAAATAGTGTTGATGTACTAACAATCTCGATATATCACAGTCATATAATGTAGAATGTCTCTAAATGAGTTCACAATAATTCGAAAATAGCGATTTAGTCCGAAAAGTATTAATGAGCACTTTGTAATTCGATTTGAATAATTGGAATAAATATATCCTCTGAATTTAAAACTGAATACAACTAAAAGACTCATCTCACATCCAATATTAAGATAGGAATAAAGAATTTCTGCTTACTTTTTCCATATATAGAAACATAAAAGCCAATATGAGTACTATGATGAGTATCAAAAGCTCATTTACAGAACATTCTAAGTTGTAAATAAGATCATGTCCATTACTAACATTTTAGTAAAGAACATAAAAAACAACAGGCAGATCAGGAATTCATGACGAGAAAACCAACATCCTGTGTTCAAATACAAGTAAACGTGTTTTCGTACAAATAATAACAATCTTAGTATATAATCTTCAATCATAGACAAAGGCTAGCAGTGTAATATGTTGTTTGCCAAAAACAAGACACAATATATATATATGTGTGTGTGTGTGTGTGTGTGTGTGTGTGTGTGTGTGTGTGTTTTGCAAGCTGGTTAACAGTCTTTGAATCTGATCTAGCAATTGTACTGCTTAAGAGTCATACATTCCTAATCAGTCGAAGCTGATATACGCGACTATGTACATTTACCGTGTCATCAAAAAAGACTTGTAGCAGAAACAGGTATTGCCTCTCTAATCATGACAGTTAAACATGTAGTATGCAATGTAGAAATGGTTGTAGTCGTATATGCCCTAAGTAATTCCTTTTCCTTTACATTCTTATTTATTTTAGATATTATAAATATTTTAAAGTATACATTAAAACTTTACTTGCAAAACAAACGATATCTGAGGATGCATTTTAAAGCATACTATGTTCTCTCGTATGCCATGACCGTACACAGTAAAGATGGGTTCCCAGTTTTACTTAGATTTTAAAAAAGCGCCCAAAACTAAAGGTTTCACTTCGTGGCAAATTTATGATATAGATTTATAGATGAGTGATAAATACAAAGTTATGCAGCATGAGAAATTTCACGCAACGGTTGATACAGGAGTGACACGTGTGCAAATCACCTGCCGTGGATTACACATACCTTTTCCCTACAGCTCTGGGTATATCAATACTATGCAGGTAATATTATGCTTGTCTTCATAGATGGATAAGAAATATATAATCTTTTTAAAATGTATATGCTGATTTGATACACAAAGCCTAATTAAGGGCTATTGGCAATGCATAATTCAGTCCAGGTGGGAGGGTGATGGTACTGTAATTGTGAAGAACTGGCTAAAAATTATGGTAATAATGATGTCCCATTTCCATCACTTAAGTATCCTGTAACAGTTAGCAGTGAATGTGTAAAATAATATCTTAAAATAAAAAACGGGAATACCACTTTGCGAGTGTAGAGCTTTTTAACTGCTCTTAAACCGTATTTACCTTGTTATCAGGGGATAAGTTTTATTCTGCACGGAGTAGTCAAAACCAACTTACATTAAACTCAATATGTACATTTGTAACATATGCATTTAAGCATAGAAAGGTAAGGTACTTCATGATTTGTGTAATACAAACAAGTGATAAATAATAATGACAGCTAGATAATTTATGTATATTTCTTTTCTTCCTCTCAATCTCCTTCACATACGTGTTACTGTCTGTTTATCGCACTACAAAGTGGATGCAATTGTTAATTTTACACATCGATTTTAAGCATTGAAAGGAAACTGGAGGAACCTTGTACTATGCAACACTGATGAATAATAATGATATAGTTCATTATATGTTTATGTATATCATTTTTTTAAAGGTCTCTTGCTCGAAGTAATTTACACAAAATGAGACTTCTTTACGCGTTGCCCCGAGTCTAGCCAGTCGTCTATATTTAGAATACTTAACTGAAAATGCTACGATAATTAGCTACTAAACCAATCGGGTTGAATAATACAGCATTTCTAGCAGTTTACAAATTCCAGACCTGAAAAATCAGGAAAATCGATAAAATTATACATTATTACAGATGTCATGCTATCTCCAGGTACTAAGTTAGAATACTGCAAAATTGATTTTTACACACGTATATTTTTTAAAAATTTACGTGTGTGCGTAAAATAATCGATTTGACTTGAAATTTTAGCAATATTGTGAAAACCATGAGTGGCAATTGGTTGAAATCGAAGACTTCGCCGAGCTCCAGTTTCTTCAAGAGAAGATTCGTGTACGCTTTGGTATGCATGGTAAATGGTCCATAAGTGTTTTAAATATATTATTACAGGCGAGTTTCTGGTATTATAATTGTAATTAAATCCATCAAATTTTAAACTGTTTAAAATGATGACGGTCAAAGCATACAGCAACTACGCTCTTTTTCTTACCACCAATCATTTCAGATGATTGATATATTCGTACCGTTCGTACACAATTTTAGACAATGACATAGGTTAATGAATTGTATGTGACTGGGGGAAAATCCGTTAAGTACAAATGATATGCACAGAAGAAAATTAGAAATCTTTTCTTGTAAAAGCATTGGTATGATTTAAACGGTTAACTGGATATTGTTTACGCTTTCGTAGATACATTACTCATTTTAAAATTTTTTGCATAACTTAAAATGACACCAGTTGAACATTCAAGGAAAGAGTAAATGCATCAAACGGAAGTTTTATACATCTTATTTAGAAGAATGTTCAAAGAAAGTGTCAATCTTTAAGACATTATTTACTTTACTAACTCCAATTGATGTTTTTTTTTTTTTTTTTTTTTTTTTTTTTTTTTTTTTTTTTTTTTTTTGTCTTACTGTTCCTTTTTTTCTCCGCAATGTATAAAGCACACATTGATTTTTCTATGCATAGACACAGTACATTATACAGATTACTCTGTTGATTTTGCTGGTCTATTCAAGAAGAACATAAAATAACTAAAAGTATATTAGCAGTAGTGTAGTGGGGCACCATAGCCCTCATCATGCCAAAGAAGGAAAATCAGCCTGGGGCACTATGGCCCTCCGATTTATAGGCCAAAAAAATCAGCCTAGGGCACTATGGCTCCAATGGGAATTTTGTATTAGCGACTAGCACATGCTGGGCCTGTATAACGCCAAGAGGAATGAAACAGGTAGGGTGACGTCACGGTACTGGTCTTTGGCAACAATGTAGCAAGGTAGTACTGTGACGTCATGCCACCTGTGTCATTGCTATAGACAAACACGAATCAGTCGAGTTCGTGGTTTAGTAGAGTATGTTTTATACATTCGTTTTTTTCCCATAGATTGATGAACATCAATCTATCCTACACAAATTATAAAATCGACTAAACAAATTTTTTAGGGAAGAGAGAATAAATATCTACACAAATTATAAAATCGAAAAAAAAAAATTTTTAGGCAAGAAAGAATTAAAATCTTTTCGAGGCAATGGAGTGGCCCTGAAAAGGGCCGTTATTTGTTATGTTAACACCATTCCGTTAACATAGAGGGCATCGCATAGGTCTTCTTGTCTTCCTCAAACTTCGTCTAATCTCTGGTCCATAAACCAGAACTCTCTTCAGACAGCCTTGTCTTTCCACATAAGTCCTTCTTTTCCAAATGCTTGTCTCGGTGATCCTAACGATTCTCCATGCTGATCTGACATACATGGGTAAGTCCGTACGGAAAAACAACGACGATATGAAAGTAGACGATTCAACGTCTGTCCACATCTTTGTGACGAGAACAGGTGAAGGGAATGAAGTGAACCGCGTTTATTTATAGTGGAAGACCGGATCGAAACGGATTGAAATTGTTCACCAATCCCAACACGCGTTACAAAATTCAGTCACTTCGTGGAGTCTGTCTTCCAATCCGAAGAGAGCTACCTGTGACGTCACATTCCCTATATAGGTGCGCTAGCGTCTGTGCGCAGTGAATCGATGCGGCATTGTTTTGTGAAACATGACGGAAACTAAGAAGACAATGAATTGGGGTGCACCGGCTGTGGAAACGAAAAGTGATGGCATAGCAGTGGCTACCAAAGTTAACACAGCGCTACTTCCAGAAGAGATTGATTTCAACCGGGATTTAGTAGATTTTCTCTCTTCTTCGCAAGAATTTGTCCCGGTACGAGTACCTTCGCCACTTTCTCCTTCTTTACCACACGTCGACGATTTTAAACAAAGACAGAAAGAAGAATTGGAGAAATTTTTACAGCAGCAGAAAGAGGCAGAACAAGCATTTCTCCTTGAACAGCAACAGCGAGAAGAAGAGGCAAGAAGGAAACGACAGGAAGAAAAAGCAGTAGAGAAGAAACAAAGGCTAGAAGAGAAGGAGAACAGTGAAAGTCAAACGGTAACGGTACTCTTGGACATTTTGGCCGAGTTAAGAAGTCTGAAACAAATGTATCAGACTTCTTTATTACGACCAAAGAGAAAAAGACCTTCCCGAGCCAAACAGCCTAACCCTGTTACTACACCAGAGATACCACCCTTAGTGATTTCTACTAAATCATTGACAGGAGCAAGTCCACAAGTAGGCCTTGGCCGTGGCAAAGGCTTAAGGCAGTTAAAGCGGATTGCTTCTCGTTCCTGAGTTCGTTCTAAGGAAAAAAAAACAAACACCCAACGGTCCTTTTCAGGGCCACTCACTTCTTTCGAAAAGAGAGACTATTCAATTTGCCAAAATCAATTAAAACTCAAAATCCCTTGTTTAACCCTATGATGTACGTGTTGTGAGTGTATGAGTGTAGGTCCTTATTATTCTAAACAATCAAAACCAAGAGACACTTACGTTTTCTCAGTCTGGTCTATTCTGGAACAAATATTTACAATTCAATATCACAACATAACACAACACAACACTTTTAAAAAGTTCATAGACTTCTTCTGTATCTTTTTTCTTTCACTCTCTCTGTTTTTTCAATTTCTTCACTTTTACACATTTTTCCTCTTCTTCTTCTTCTTCCTCACATTTTTTTCGTCTTCTTTTCTTTTCTGTCTTCTCTTTCTGAACGTAACGGGGTTCTTCCTTTGCCGAGGGCACCTCTTTTTCTTATTCCTTCTCCTGCTCCTGTTGTTTCTTAGGGCACTCTGAAGACCAATGTCCTTTCTCTTTACAATGATAACAAGTATCTTGACTTTTGCCTCTTCTGGCACTGGTCTTGCTTTTTTGACGATCTGGACATTCTGCAGCCCAATGCCCTTTCTTCTGACAGATATAACAAGTATCTTGACTTTTATCTCGAAAGGAGGGAGAGTAGTCCGTCGGCTTGTCTGAAGATAACTTTCGTATGACACCTCGCAAAGCTCTAATCAGAAGTTCGATCTGTGTGGGTTCTTCCATCGTGCTGATCGGCTTGAGAGTGAAATGAATACTGAGAGGGAAGTCACCAGCCCTTTATATATGCACTGGTCTGACATGGATATATAGGGGTCCATGGCGTTTCAAATGTAGTCATTTGACTTTTTGCAATCAAGATGAAACGATTGCATCATTTTGTAAAGAAAGGAGAAGAAAGTAAGAGGCAGAAACGTGATTTATCGCCTCGCACAGTAGCTGAAGTCTTGGTTCAAATTCATGCCAGCGATTTTGAAGATGAGATGAATGAACCAGAATCTAAGCCCAGAGAGTCTACACCAAATCAAAGTCCATTACCATCAGTAAACCCTGAAAAGTACTACCACATTCGAGAGACGGACAAACGCTCCTCCAGAAAATTTAGAACTACGGTGTACACGCACGCGGTGAAGTTTAAAGATTTCAAGTCCGACGTACCGTTGGAGAAAGCAGAAGGATTCATCACTGATGTGTGGGATTCTTTGTTAACTACACTGAAACGGCAATGTGAAGCCAAAGAAGACGATCGCTTGAGACTTTCTATTCATCACGACAATTTGAAGTCCCCGTTTGGATCGAGTTTAGCAGCCCAGCAGAATTGACACCTTCTAACGTCATGGACAAGATTAAACACGTACAACAATCCAACGACAAGTTTCACATCACTGACGGAAAAGCGACACTGTTCATGACCCACGTGTCTCTTCCCCAAGGGACAGGACATGGCAAAAATAAAGGTGATCTTGGTAGAAAACCTTCGCAGCACCAAAAAGAGCCTCGTCCAAATTAACAACCCTCAAGACAAGATGTGTTTAGCCCGTGCCATCGTGGTGGGACGAACGTATGCTGACAAGAACGACACGACAGAATGGAAAAGAGCCTGGAAAACTATTCGACGATTGAATCGAACCAAACAACAAAGAGAAGCAGAACTCCTGTTACAGCAAGCGAGGATATCCAAAGGCACACCCTGTGGCATTCCTGAAATGCAAAAATTGCAAGACGTCTTGGCTCCACGCTACACCTTGAAAGTACACACTCAAGAAGTGCGCGAACCTCTGTTGTTTCGAGGCAAAGATTTCAAAGACGGAAAATACATTCACGTCTATCATCACGATGAACATTTCGATGCCATTACCAGTATCACTGGATTCCTGTCACACGGTTATTACTGTGAGAAATGTGACTATGGCTATAACAATCGAGAGCAACATAAACATTGCGGATCGAAATGTGAGGGATGTTTAGCCTCTAAGCATTGTCTGGACGAAGGACAAGGACGAATGCATTGCCCAACTTGTCAGCGCACTTTTCTCAGTCCAACTTGTTACCGACAACATCTAAAGACGCAAGGTTCACAGCAGAAATGTGCCTGTCAACTCCTGAGATTGTGCCCTACTTGTGGACAAGGCATACGTACCAATAATGCCAAGGCGCACGTCTGTTCAGGAAAGAAATGATGTCACATTTGTCACCAAACCGTGAACTTGGAACACCAATGCTACATTCAAAAATACCAATCCCAACAGGAAGAAGATAATGACCAGAAGAAAGGGAATTTCATCTTTTTCGATTTTCAATGCATGCAAGAGACTGGCATTCACATTCCTAATTTCTGCGTGGCTCACCGAGCGTGCGAGAAGTGCATCCAAGAACCTATCTTGACTCATTGCCCTCACTGTAGCAAGATTCCTGGAGGAAGTGAAAAAATCTTTCGGGGACCGAACACGCTAGCCGATTTCGCCCAATGGATCTTAAACCCTATCGACGAAACGTGGAGCCAAGAAGACATCGAACGTTATGGAGATTGTCATCGCTATGCTACGGTGATGGCTCACAATTTCTCGGAATACGATGGACAGTTTCTGTTGAGATACTATACGGAACAAAGTACCGAACGTCCGAAATGACTTTGAACGGAGCCAAAATCATTTCCATGCAAGTGGGTCGAGTGCAGTTTAAAGATTCGATGAGTTACTTGGCCATGCCTTTGAATCGCATGCCTAAAACGTTTGGAATGACAAAAATGGCCAAAGGCTATTTTCCGCACTTTTTCAATAACGAATCCAATCAACACACCGTTCTACCCCATTTGCCTGAGGCTCACTACTACGACCCCGACAACATGCGTACCGAACAACGAGAAGCTTTCTACGCTTGGTACCAGACTCACGCCTCGGACCCTTTCGACTTTCTGGTAGAAATGTTAAAATATTTTCGTTCCGACGTAGACATTTCACGGCGTTGCTGTGGAAAATTTCCAGAACTGTTCATGGAATACGGAGGAATCGATCCTTTGAAAGAAGCCTGCACCATTGCCAAAGCGTGTTCCTTAGTGTATCGCCAACGATTTATGCCCTAAAACACCCTAGCTGTCATCAGTCCTCAAACAACCAATTTTGTCAAACGTCAATACTCGGTCAAAGCCCTACGCTGGTTACATTACTTGTGTGACAAGGAAGACAAATCAATCCAACACGCTCGCAACGGAGGAGGCGAAAAAGCCATCGGAAGTTATTAGTAGATGGCTGGGACTTAGAAAACCCCAAGATCGTGTAGGAGTTTAACGGGTACTTATTTCACGGATGTCCTATCAGTCTTTACAACGGACCATGGAAGACTTGTACCAGGCCACTTGTCAGCGACGCTTGAAGTTAGAAGAGCAAGGATACCAAGTGGTAGAAATGTGGGAACACGAGTACGATCAGCGATTGAAAACCGATCCCGAGTTTAAGCGCATCGTGGAAAGTTACAAGCTGGTGGACCCACTGAACCCATGGGACAGTTTGTACGGAGGACGGACGAATGCCACCTGTTTGCTATACCAAGCCGACGAGGAGAAAGGAGAGGAAATCAAATACTTGGACGTGTGTTCTCTGTATCCGTACGTGTGCAAATATTGTCACTTTCCCGCAGGGCACCCACAATTGCTGACGGAACACATTGACGTGGACAATATTCGACAATACGAAGGATTAATCAAATGTAAAAGTCTTGCCTCCCACGTACTTGTACCATCCCATTTTACCACATCATTGCCAAGGAAAACTGATGTTTCCCTTGTGCCGTACTTGTGCCGAAACGTGCAACCAAGACCAACCTTGTCAGCACACTCAGGAAGAACGAACCTTGACGGGAACGTGGGTCAGCGTGGAATTGTTTAAAGCTCTGGACTTGGGATACCAACTGTTAGAAGTGTAGGAAATTTACCACTTTCCCAAGACAGAGAAATACCACAAGGGCGACGAGACTCAGAAAGGCATTTTTGAAGACTACGTGAATGCCTTTCTGAAACTGAAACAATAAGCTAGCGGCTATCCTTCCTGCTGTCACACTCCCGAAGACCAAAAGAAATTCAAAGAGAAATACTGGGAGCAGGAAGGCATCACTTTAGACCACGTCGAGAAAAACGAAGGAAGGCGATCGTTTGCCAAAGTGATGTTGAATTGTTTGTGGGGAAAAATGACACAACGACCGTGTTTACCCAAGACGGAGTATTTGACAGAACCTTCCCGCTACTTTCAAATGATTCACGACAAAACCAAATACATGAAACACGTGGACGTCCTTCGTGAGGACTTGATCTTAGTCAATTACTAAGAAGAACTGGACTTTGTAGAGGCCGACGAATTTGGAAATGTCATCATTGCGGCTTACGTGACAGCCCATGCTCGCTTAAAACTGTACGAAGCTTTAGAAATATTAGGAGATCGTGTGCTGTATTTTGACACGGACAGTTGCATCTATATCGATCTCCTGGGTCAACCTCACCCTGTCATCGAAGGAGACCGTTTAGGAGCCTGGACGGACGAGCATCCCGACGACAAGATTCTAAATTTTGCAAGTGGCGGTCCCAAAAATTACGGCTACGAATACCGGGACAATCAAGGAGAAGTGTACACGGAGTGCAAAGTGAAAGGATTGACTCTCAATTATCGCACCAGTCAACTTGTAAACTTTGGCGTCTTGAAAGAAGCCTTGCAGTCTGGACAGGATGGAAATTTTAAAGTGACCACCCACGAACCGCACAAGATTGTACGTTTACCCACACATCAAATCGTTAGCCGCCCCTTGGAAAAAGTCTATCAAATCGTGTACCAGAAGCGAGTACGGCTTCCCAATCACTTTACTTTACCGTACCGTCACACTGATATTGGCGAACATATAAAAAGGGACAACATTCAAGACTGATAGTTCATTGTCACTACAAACGCCAAGCGAGAAAAAATGAATCCTTTCAAACAGCAAGTATCCAGCAAGAGTAAACTCGAGTACGATGCTGTGCCTTGCGATGGTAGGGATGCCGTACGCTATGACCTTAGTAATTCAGTACCACATCATCATGGGAACTTTGCTATAACTACTACTACTACTACCATACCTACCATGGAAAGTGATGCTGTGCGTGTCAAACCTGATGGATGCGAAAGCGATGCCACTCGTTATCGCACACCTTTTCACTTTACTGGTTTTCATGGTGTATGTCATCCTAATGAAACCATGCGACTACCACCCTACGGATGTCATGTAAAACTGAGCAGACTCCTGCATATTTCACCGTACCCTCATCGAAATGAACCTGTGAAAGACGAATATTCGTTCCCTTTGCGTTTGCCAGAATACTGTGACTTTGAAAGTCGGATCCAAACCTTCCAAGGAAAATGGCCAAAATATCTGGGAGGACCTACCCCTGAAGAATTAGCTAGAGCTGGATTTATCTACTTGGGCGAAAGGGATAAAGTCAAGTGCTTCAGTTGCGGTGTGTCACTTCACGAGTGGGAGAAGAAAGATTGCGCTTACCTGGAACATGCTCGATGGTCTCCAGATTGTCACTACCTACCTTTAGTGGGACCTCGTCATTGAAGTGGGCATACCATGTCGTGTAAGAAACCAGCTGATTGGTTAGGAGTCAAACGTTGGACAACCCCTAGACAAGTATTTAAACCCCATGTAAAAAATAATCTTCAAACATTACCAAACGAATTGCAAGAGAAGATCTACAAGGACATTTGGCAGGGACTTGCCAGAGCCAAATCTCAATTAGTGACTGTAGAACTTTTGTGTCGAGAAATTCACAAGAGAAAATTGACCAAAGTCAACAAACAAGTCCGATTTCTCTGGATCAAGGGTGCGTTCTTTCTACTATTTCGCTTTAGGCCATTTACTTTTGAATATTTTATTGACATTCTTGACCGTTTCCTGGAATGGCAGTGGTCAGAAATTACTCACTACGTTCATTACTTTCGCTCTAGGAAAGGTGATTGAGGTAAGAGAAAAGAGGTATAAAAACAGACTACTATGCCACGACCTTTATCATTCGTGATACTACAGATTCCGTGGAAGGATATCAATGACACTATTGAAACAGTGGAGGATTACCGACACCTATCACGAAAACTGTATCCAATGAATTGGGGTCGACGTGTAGTGTGTGTCTTAGTGACTTGCTTTCTGGGATTTCGTTTACCAGCCGATTCCTTGTGGATTCTTTACGAACAATACATACCACTCCAAAAAACATGAATGTGGTCCCTTTAAATGTACACGAGAGATTCATTCTGCTCAAAGCTTTGCGCTTTCATCTTGATATTTCTCAACCTCTACGGGAAAAGAAGATTCGTCAACTTTTAGGCACTGAAGATGTGTACGACGACGTGTGTGTAGCTTGTGACTTACACCCTGACTGGAAAGATGTACGTGACTGGAAAAGTTAGGGGTTTGAGGCATGGACAAAAGAAGTGGCCCACTATGCCAAAGATTTGTAATCCTAAAAAATTAAAACGTTCCGTGAAAAAGTAACTTTTAAACCAGTGTTAGTGACAGTGCCAGAAGAAGAAGAAGAAGAAGAAAAAGAAGTCGTGACCGAGGAAAACCACTCTCTTCAGGACAGGACCGTGATCGACATCCCTGAAAGGCCATTCCGGGAGGACTCTTGTGTGATTGTGCCAAGGAGTGTAGAGACTCTCAGAACATTACACAGTACCCCTACGATTTCACCTCTTGATCATCGCAAATGTTGTACAGAGACTTGTTTATATTCCACTATGATCGTTTTGATGTTTCTTTTATTCATGTACTTAGCCATTTGGCTTTCATGTATTTTTGTCTTTCGTGTCGTTCACTTTCAAAGATGACAATAAATGTGTCCTGAAAAAAGTATAAAAACTCTTGTCTTGTCTGTCTTCGTGTCAAAAGTGACATTCCTTTCACTACTACTATGGCTACCTCTACTGTCTCTGCTCCCTCTTCCTCCACTTTCAAAGTCATTGACGAACACGTAGATCGGACTAGTTGGGAGGCCTTGTATCTTCGCCATCCCTTTAACATGCTCATTGCCGGACCGAGCGGTTCAGGCAAAACAGAATTTGTCAAACATTTGATCGAACATAAACATCATTTAATCGATCGTACCCCTCAACGCATCGTGTGGTGTTACAAAGAGTGGCAATCAGCATACAGCCTTCTGCGAGAATGTCAAGGCGATTCCATCGTCTTTGTGGAAGGCATTCCTGGCGAGGACGACGGGATCGTGTCTGACCCTAGTCAAACTCATTTGGTTATTTTTGACGACATGTTAGGAGAAGACGAAGAAGAAATTAAACTCTGGTTTACGCGCAAAGGGCATCATCGTAATGCCAGTGTCATTTACATCACCCAAAATTTGTTTCAACAAAGTAAAGCCCATCGTACCATCAGTCTCAATGCTCATTACGTGGTGTTGTTTAAAAACCCTAGAGATAAATCGCAAGTACAAGTCTTAGCCAAACAGTTAGGGACGCCTTGGCTGACAAATGCGTACGACGATGCCACTCAAACCCCACACGTTTATTTACTCGTGGATTTAAAACCCACCACTCCCAATTATTTGCGATTTCGTACCCATCTGTTTCACCACTGGTACCAAGACGGAGGGCCTGTCGTGTACACGTCCCCTTCGTCGACTTAATCACAATCACCAAAAAATCTATAAAAACCTCGGTCACTTTGACTCTGTCTCACACATTGTCAACATGACGTCCCTTCACTCTCATCTTCCCATTAAATTGATTCGTGCCTTGTACGGTATCAGTCGCGAAAAAAATCCACAAATACGTGCTCGTGTCTTAGAAGCTAGTCTCAAAGAAGTCTTACGATGGTTTACGGTGAGAGCACGTCAATTACTGCAAGGCATCATTCAGATTCCACATCAAACCAAACGTTTTTTTGAGAGAAACAAAGGCACCTTGACGCAAATAGCCGATCCTCGCATCGACACTCAAACCAAAAAGCAAATCATTTTAAAACCTGGAGGTAGCGGTTCTCTAGGAGGTGTCATCATTCGTTCCCTCTTAAAATGGGATCTTAATGCTCCCAAAGTTGTCCCCAGGAAAAGAGCCACGCCCAAACGTACCCAGAAGAAAAAGAAAAAGAGCAACGGTGTCAAGGCCAGGTCACAGCCTCAGAAAAAGAAAAAGAAAAGTCCACAGAAAACAGCTTCTACTCGCAAGAGAGTATCTCCAAAAATTTCTCCTCCAGAGGTGACACCCTCTTCCTCTTTAGCGGCTGTGGCCGCTGCTCACAAAGTACCTGCCACCAAAATCAACGTCCAAGAGAGAACGGGTGTGTTACAGAGTTTACTGGATTTGTCCAAGCAAGAACTGTCCCGATTTAGTCCGTTGCGAACTCTTCCACGACGTGTGTTGCCTGTCATCAAGTTGATACGACGTAAAGACAATCAGTGGCGACGCATTCCAGTATAAAAAAGACCCGAGGCAAACAATACGGATCAGTGTTTTTGTGCTGCTGCACGTCCAAACATGTCCCCTCCAAGAAGTGTACACCGTTACCATCGTCGTTCTTCTTCTTCGGTCCATAAAGGAAAAGGAAAACGAAAAAGACAGTCACGTCATCCTAAAAAGCGCTTAGTCAAACATCGGCGACACTCTCTGAAAAGACACACTCGTCCAAAGAAAAGGAGAAGCCACCAAAAGGGAGGTTTCTTTGGCCATTTCCTTGAATTCGATAAGATAGCCGATAAGTTTGTCACAAGGGTAAAGGACAGGCTCCCAAAAAAAATAAGATAAAAGACGCATGTCGAGCCATGGATGTCAGTGTATGTTGTACACCAAAAGATGTCACCTCATCGTCGTTCTCCTGCCCAGAAAGGAAAAAGAAAAAGACAGTCTCGTCATCCGAAAAAACGCTTAGCCAAACATCGACGTCACCCCTCAAAAAGACACACTCGTCCAAAGAAAAAAAGAAGCCGCCAAAGAGAAGGATTCTTTGGCGATTTTGGAAAACACATTGTCACCTTTATGACGAAGCGATAGTCCCCTAAAAAGGATAAAAGACCGTGTGACAAGTCATCGACGTTAGTATATTTTTGGTGTGTGTCCCGGAATCAACAAACAAAGATGTCACCCAAAAAAGACATTCCTCTTCTTCCCCCAAAGGAAAGAAAAGGAAAGGACTGCCTCCTCGTTTAGTCAAACATTGGGACATGTTGTCTGTCCTGTCCAAAGCTCCTCCACCCATGCGAAAACAACTCATTCAAACTGCCTCCAAAGATGTCATCGATACGGTGAGCGAATGTTGCCTGAACGTCTTGAAAGGCACAATACCTTTGACTAAACATCAGAAAAATTGCTTAGCCAAACATCGACACGTTCTTCGCCAAATGGTCCAAAAAAAAATACCCATTCGTCAAAAGAAAAAGATGTTGGTGCAACGCGGAGGATTTTTACCCCTGTTAGGACTTATTACCAATGTAGCGAAACCTATACTGAGTGCCATGGGACATATTATACCAGCCCTAATTCCAAGATAAAAGACCAAGAAGATAAAAGGAGGACACTGGAGTCAAAAGATCTCAGACGTGATCCTTGAAATCTGATGGAAGGACGAAAACTAGCTTTAGTCTCTTACAAACGAGGGATGGAATACCATCGTTGGCAAGAACAACGAACCCCACATTTACCTCCCAATCCTCATTTGACAGAGATGTCCCAATTACAACACGAATTGCAATCGTTGATGGATCGCAGCGACTTGTCAGAAACGGAAAAATCGCAACGGCACGGTCAGTTGTTGCAACGACTGAAACTCTTTCACCAAAAAGCTTTAGACGAAACAGCTCAACCCACTCTGAAAGATTTTAAGGCCTTGATGAAAAGTTCACCACTACTACCACCACCACTACCACTCCCAGTGGTCAAGACAGATGCAGCCCCACGGTTGCCTGAGGAAGAAGAGGCAAGAGAAGTCTATCAAACATCGTCAGCATCTCCCATCCCTAGTAAGATTGCAGCGTCCTTGTTGACCCCTTCCCCTACACCGCAACGAGAGGAACTTAAAGCTTGGGTTAAAAAGATGATGTCCACTCCTCCTTCGAAAAAAGTGAAAAAGAAAGAAGGGAGACCATGAGTGAAAAAAGAAAAGAAGACCAAAGCCATTCCATTACCACCACCACCAACCACCACTACCTTACACTTCTACACCCGTGGCACATAGGACACGTAAAACCGTTTCTAAACCACCCCTCCTCCCATTCAGAGTAGCATCAGTGAAGATTGGATCACTTATTAAAACATGGAGAAGGTGTTAGCCAGCATTTACTACGATCCATCCCATCACGCAGGTTACGGAGGAGTTCAGAAATTGTATCGGGTTGCCAAAACTCGACTGAAAAGTATCCGTTTACCTCATGTGCAACGCTGGTTACAAGAACAAGCCAAGTACACCTTACACAAACCCATTCGACGAAAATTTTCCAGAAGTCGCGCCCAAGTAGAGGGTATCGATGACCAATGGCAAGCCGATTTAGCCGATGTCTCTCATTTAGCCACCTACAATCGTGGTTACAAATATTTGTTTTGTGTCATCGACGTCTTTTCCAAATTTGCTTGGGTCGTACCATTGACTTCCAAATCGAGCAGTGAGTTAGTGCGAGCCCTGCAACTGGTGTTGAAACAAAGTGGGCGTCACCCTCTTCGATGGCAAACTGACAAAGGCACCGAATTTCTAAACCTAGCTTTCCAAAAAGAATTGAAGAAACGTGACATTCATTTTTTCACCACCGAGAATCCCGAAACCAAAGCCAGCATCGTGGAACGTTTTCAACGCACCTTGAAAGAACACATGTAGAAATATTTTACGTATCAACACACTCTCAAGTACATCGACGTCTTCCACACCTCGTCCAATCGTACAATCAATCTTACCATCGGAGCATAGGGCGTGCCCCCCAAGAAGTGACTCCCGACAACGAAGTGACCGTCTTCGAGCGCCTGTTTGGTACGTCCCCGACAGTGCCTGTCCCCGAGAAAGGTGGAGCGTTGGCATCAGGAGATTGGGTACGCATTGGCAAAACCAAACGCACATTCGACAAAGGTTATTTACCCAATTGGACCACAGAATTGTTTCGTGTCACCGAACGTGTGCGTGGCCGTCATCCTCCCGTCTATAAATTAGAAGACATGAACGGAGAAGTGTTAAAAGGAACGTTTTACTTGCCCGAGTTACAACGTGTGACCAAAAAGGAAGACGACGTGTGCGAGATCGAAAGCATTCTCGATCGAAGAAACCGAAAAGTAGGAAAGAAACGTGTCAAAGAAGTCAGAGTACGTTGGAAAGGATATCCTCCCAGTTTTGACTCTTGGATCGCCGCTTCGCAACTCATCGACTATAAAAAGAAGTGACCATCATGCCCTTCAACACAGCCTCAGCTACTGCAGTGACCACTCCTTCCCCAAGTTCTTCTCTACAAGATCGACAAAAGCAACCCTTGTGGGTGTGGTGTGGAGAACGTGTGCCTAATAAAACACAAATCGTCTTTTTCTGCCAGATCTTTGTGGTGTATTGTGTCATCGGTGCTGCCATTGCCAATTTGAGTTTGCAACAAGGAGACAAACAATTGTGGACTATTTTACTTAGCAGTTGCATTGGTTACCTTCTCCTCAATCCGTCTCGGAAATATTCTTCCAACGGAAACAACAACAACAACGGTGGCCTTGCGTCCAACGTTAGTCACCAATCCAATGACAACAATCCTCATTTAGACACTCCTCTGACTTCCAGTGACTCCTCGGACACTAGAACTGTGGAATTATGAACAACCAATTTTACTTAACGTTACCCAGTGACAGTTCCATGGAGGTGTTTCCCAATAACACTTTGTGCTGTTTCTCGGCCAGATTACCTCAAGCCATCTAATTGGATCACGAAGCCCATTGGGAAGTGGCTTTGGTGGAAATGATTCACCCTACACAAATCAAAAACATTGTCGAAAATCAAAACACTTTGACGGTAGAGGTTCATGACGAACAAGTGCAACAAGCCTTGGATGAAAGTGGCAGTATAGCTGACTCTATGAAATCACAAGACCCCAAAACTAAACGAACTACTTATCTGTTGAAAATTCCTGTTGGCTATTATTTTAGTGGTCAACATTTGGTGAACACCATTGCTGACAGGTTCATTTTCATGTTTGGTAAAGTCTTGGAGAAAGTCAGAAAAAGTGTCACGATCGATTACCACAAAATATCTCGTCGCCTACTCATCACATTTTCTGAGGACAAAGTATTGGCCATTATATTTTGTCCTGAATTGGTATGACATTTTGGGTGGAGACACTAAGTTCATCAAGATTGCAAACGAAATACCAACCGTGACCAGTGACTCAGATTTTGCGAAATATTTTCGATTCCCTGTAGAAATGAACCAAGGATTGAATTTGATGTTTGTATACTCCGATGTGGTGGAGTACAACGTAGTGGGACACACCTCCGCACCGTTACTCCGTGTCATTCCTTTCAAAGTGGATTCTGCCACGGCTGCTGACGAGGAAGGTGGAAACACCTATCACGTTCACCGCGAATTTGTACATCCTCACTATTTGCCCGTCATTAAGTCTTATTTCGACACTGTCAACATTACTATAAAAGGAGATCTGGGACAAAATATTTCATTCACCAAAGGGAAAGTCACAGTGAAACTCCATTTTCGAAAACTATTACTCTAACTTTTTGTCAGTCATGTATCCTGTGTACCAAGGAGTCGCTCGACAGCGTGGACATGGTTTAGGTGATATGCTCAAATCGGCCTCTCGTACAGTGGTTACCGTTTTGAAACCGATGGTGACACGGGGATTGCACGCCTTAAAACATGCCGCGTTGACGCAAGGTAAAGAATTTCTCCAAAAATGTCATCATTGACAAACAAAACCCCAAAGAAGCTTTCTTGAGAGCAGGCAAAAATGTCTTGCTTCAAACGGGTAAAGACCTTTTGGGTCGGCGAGAAACTCCTATAAATGCCCTGGGCAATGCCGAATCAGGCATTCCTGTTTCCCTGACGCCACAGCAAGGACAAGGCAGAAAAAGACGACGAAAACACCCCTTCAGAGGACTTCACATTCCTAGAGCTAGAAAGTCTAAGAAAAGAAAAACCGACCGAGAGTTAGACGTTTTTGATTATTAACAAAGAAAATGATGCATCGAGAGTCTTGTGCTTGTTCCAAGTCGGAACTGGATCTGTTTGCTATGCCACCCACCATGATGACAATGCAAGAATCCCAATGGGTCGAATTTCATCCCGTCTCCTCTTTGACGGATTCAGCTCCCATCGAGTTTGAAATCAAAGGACAGCCAGAAGATTATCTCGATCTGAATAGCAGTTACTTGTACCTGAAACTGAAAGTGATCAAAACCGACAACACCAGTCCGGGAGCCGATGCCAGAGTAGCTCCTGTCAACAATTTCATGCATTCCTTGTTCAGCGAAGTGGATTTGTACTTGAATAACAAACTGGTCAGCAGCAGCATGGATACTAACCCTTACCGAGCGTATCTAGAAAATCTCTTGACGTACGGAAAAGAGGTCAAGAACACTCATCTGGATGCTTGCGTGGTATGGAAACCTGACACCGCAGGTGAAGACACGTTTACCGACACAGCCCTGACAGCCGATGACAATCCTCACAATGTGGGTTTTAAAAACCGTCGAAAGAAAATCCTGCAAGGTCGTAGTTTAGAACTGATGGATCGTTTGCATTTGGACATGTGGTTGCAAGACAAGTATTTGCTGAACGGAATGGATATTCGCCTGAGACTAAATCGCAGCTGTGTCGCTTCCCATTTGATGGCTCATGCCAACGAGTACAAAACCATCATCCAAGAAGTCAGACTTTACGTGCGTCGTGTAGAAGTGTTACCTAAAGCGGGAAACGACATCAGTCAAACATTGAGCAGATCGACCGCCAAGTATCCGATACGACGTGTAGAAGTGAACACATTCACCATTGCTGATGGACTCCGATCCAAGATCGAAGATCATCTGTTCCAAGGACAGTTACCCAAACGTTTAATCGTTGGTATCGTCAGTAATGCAGCCCTCAACGGAGCCCACGATCAAAATCCTTTCCAGTTTAAGCACTACAGAGTGTCCAAGATCGAAGTCAGTCGCGATGGCAAGACTTTGTGTACCAGACCCTTTGAACCTAACTTTGCCCAGAAGAATTACTTGAGATCGTACTTGTCCCTGTACGAAGTAACGGTGCAACTATGAACCAACGCCAGTCACGGTATTTCGTACGAAGATTATGTCGGAGGTTACACTTTGTGGGCCTTTGATTTCACTCCAGACCAAGGCAACGACCAGGGACATTTCCACCCTATAAAATCTGGTCAACTGCGTGTGGAACTTCAGTTTGCAGAAGCTCTCACTGAGACGGTCAACGTCATCCTGTATGCTGAATTCGATAATACCATAGAAATCAACAGCTTGAGAGAAGTCATTCCAGACTATTAGACACTATGGAAGACTCCTGTCCCTCATTGAACAGTGGAGAATCTTTGGACATGGAATAGGAGGATAGCGTGAAAGCAGAAACCCAAGACCAAGAGAAGGAGGACGAGGTAAGGGTCAAGTCCAGATGGCCAGAACAAGAACAACATTTAGTGTCCTGTTTTGCTAAACACCTAGCGGATACAATTACGGAATTGAGTAAGAGAGATTGTTATGGATGTCAAAATAATCATCCCAGTCAAATTCAACACGATAAATGTCTGGGAATGAGTCAAGAAGAAAAATTGGACGAGTATCTGGACGACGCTTGGAGTTTCATCTCAGAAGAAGCAGTGTTGCATGAGTGGTATAAAGGCTTGCGTGATCTTTCCTGCCCTCTATTGACTACTCTAGAAATCTATCGCATCGAAGCTCTCTTAGCCCAGAGTGCGGAGACAAGGCGAAGAAACGGCTACTTGACAGATCGTTTCAAACAAAAAGTCAGAATTGAATTGATGACTTATCATTACCTGTGAAAAAAAAAAAACAACACAACAAAAAATGGATACGTGGGAACTTTATTACCTTTTGAACAATAGTTCGTATACTGCTTCTTGGAATCCTGTCGTGTGCGCTAAAGATGAACTACCTCATCGCAAACCTCAAGACCATCAACTTATGTCATCAACACGAACGAAAGTCATCTTCCAGGAACTCACTGGGTTGCCGTCTACTTCCCTCAAGAGAATTGTGTGGAATATTTTGATTCGTATGGATTACTCCCTTTGGAAGACGATATCATTGACTTTATGAGAATAAATGCCCAGATGACACGATACAATAATGTGAAATTACAAGGCACAGATTCCATGGAGTGTGGACAATATTGTGTGTATTTTCTTCATCAACGCAGTCTTGGATATCCTTTAGAACATTTAGTGACTTATTTTGATCGTCACTCTTCGAGTAACGATGAGAAAGTAGATCGATGGTTTTGTGACCATTATGGTTATCTTTTGTCTTTAGCTAGGAAACGTAGTGTACATCAATGGCCTCATGACTTCCATCAATGGAAATCTCACATGATTTCACAACGTTGTCAACCTTGTCAAAAATAATTTGTTTGATGTTTTTGTTACTTGTTACTTGTTACTCGTTGGTTGAATAAAAAATGTTGTGTTTTGAAAAAAAAATGTATCTGTGGTTTGTTTTCAAAAAAGACTGTGAATATATGCTCTTTGACTTCTCTCTATCCCTCACCATGACATTCGCTATCATAGCGTTCCGATACTAAAACCGAGTAGGGATGTTTTCTATCGCGACCGCTTTTGAACCATATAAAGCGGGTTGGTCTCCAGTCTGGTCATCCATGGTTGACTCGTTTACCTATGAACATGCCTTCCAGACTAGCCAAACTGAACGAAGTTTGCTTCAGTTTACATCATGTCAGGCTAAACCTGATACCGAAGCCTGAAGAGATAGATAATGTCAGGATGTTATCCATAGCCCAAGACCTAATAGAAGAGGTCTTTAGAGAGGAAATTAAGAAAGAACAAGAAGAATGGACTGAGAAGTACAGACTTCAGAAGAAGCAGAAAGAAGAACGACATCAGCAACAACAGCAGCAGCAGCAGCAGCAAGAACCAGACAGAGGTTTTGTGGACTGCCGTGTGGACACCAAAGAATTCTCTTTCTCTTTCCGCAGAAGAAGACCGTATCGTATAGGAAAGCCTGCCGCCAGACGGGGACGCAATCTTAGACAGTAAAAACAAAGATTGCCATTACTCCCGTTAACAAAAAAAAAACCCTTTTCAGGGCTACCCAATACTCTAGAAAAGAGATACTAATTCAATTTGCCAAAACTTTTAAAATTTTAAAAAATAAATAGAAGTGTGTCTATAAGCACTTCGTTTCTTTTGTCAGTAAAAAAAATCCACCCTTTGTTTTCTCTGTCTTGTCCAATCGTGCATGTCTGTGTTTGTAAGTAAAAAAGTACAAAAGTCAACGTGAGTGCTTCTTTTAGGTCTGCGCGTTTCATGTGATGGTAATAGTGGTATTGTAAATTTTGGTGTCAGGGATGTTTTTCTTCACGGCCGTGCTCCAGGAATATAAATCGACGCGATCGTCAGTCTAGCTACCCATCGTTGACTCGTCAACATTAAAAATGAATAGTAGACTTGCTAAGCTTTTAGAACTCCAAATGCACCTGGAATATGCCAGGCGCCTTTTAGATGAACTGGCTATGGAGGCCATAGCGGAGGAAGAAAGAATTAAAGAGGAGGAAGAGATGAAAAAGAAGAAAGAGAAGGAGGAAAGGATCCTGCCTCACCTCTTCATGAGACCTCAGTGTGAGGTGAAACCTGAGTTGAGGACGCCTCCACAACCAGGACCAGCACCGCAGCCACTACCAGTACCACAACCATCACCAGCACTACAACGAGCGAGAGACGCTGTCCCTCAAATTGAAAATTGGGAGCAGGAGTTGGAGAGACAGCGGCAAGAGTGGGAGCCGCAGAGACCTCACCATCCCCGAGTCTGGCATAGGAGAAGACAGAGAGAACAAGTCTTCACTATCCCTCAGATTGAAAACTGGAATGATGAGGCCAACCAAGCTCCCTCTGCACTCCCAACCACACGTGTCAACTGGGAGCAAGATTGGAGTCGTCGATGTGTGTGTGGTGCCCGCTCTGGGAGGTGCCAGCATTAACCAGGTGCAATTGGAGTTCAAGAAAAAACAGCCCTTCTCAGGGCTAGCCAGATCTCTAGAAAAGAGGGACTATTCAATTTGCCAACTGGTGTGAATGTAGAATAGTGTGACTATAAACACTTACTCCTTTACTGATGTGTGTGTGTGTGTGTGTGTGTGTGTGTGTGTGTGTGTGTGTGTGTGTGTGTGTGTGTGTGTTTTGCGTTCGCGTCCGTTTTTCTTCTCATCCCGATTGTGTGGATCGTAGATAGGTGTGTTTTTTCTTCTCATCCCGATTGTGTGGATCGTAGATAGGTGTGTTTTTTCTTCTCATCCCGATTGTGTGGATAGTAGATAGGTGTGTTGTTTCTTTTCATCCCGATTGTGTGGATAGTAGATAGGTGTGTTTTTTCTTCTCATCCCGATTGTGTGGATAGTAGATAGGTGTGTTTTTTCTTCTCATCCCGATTGTGCGGATAGTAGATAGGTGTGTTTTTTCTTCTCATCCCGATTGTGTGGATAGTAGATAGGTGTGTTTTTTCTTCTCATCCCGATTGTGTGGATAGTAGATAGGTGTGTTTTTTCTTCTCATCCCGATTGTGTGGATAGTAGATAGGTGTGTTTTATGCTTTCTCGTTCGTTGGTGTGGATAGTATACAGGTGTGTGTTTTATGCTTTCTCATCCGTTAGTGAGGATAGTATATAGGTGTGTGTTTTATGCTTTCTCGTTTGTTAGTGAGGATAGTATATTTGTGTGTTTTAAGCTTGCTCGTTCGTTGGTGAGGATAGTATATTTGTGTGTTTTATGCTTGCTCGTTCGTTGGTGAGGATAGTATATTGTGTGTTTTATGCTTGCTCGTTCGTTGGTGAGGATAGTATATTGTGTGTGTTTATGCTTGCTCGTTCGTTGGTGTGGATAGTATATTTGTGTGTTTTATGCTTGCTCGTTCGTTGGTGAGGATAGTATATTTGTGTGTTTTATGCTTGCTCGTTCGTTAGTGAGAATAGTATATTGTGTGTTTTATGCTTGCTCGTTCGTTGGTGTGGATAGTATATAATATGTTTTTTTCTCATCCCGATTGTGTGGATGGTATGTTTGTGTGTTTTATGCTTGCTCGTTCGTTGGTGAGGATAGTATATTGTGTGTGTTTTATGCTTGCTCGTTCGTTGGTGAGGATAGTATAGTGTGTGTTTTATGCTTTCTCCTTCGTTGGTGTGAATAGTATATCATATGTGAAGTGACTGTAAGGGATGTTTTCGTTCACGTCCGTGCTCCACGGACATAAATCAGAGCGTTCGTCATTCGCGCCATTCAACACTGAATAGTCAGCCATGGCAAGTAACTGGGAACGAATGCTCAGATTGCCGGAGGTGGTGGACACACTAGCTATGGTAGAGGAAATGTTAGTCAGAATGCAGTTTGGGGCATATAGTTCCCATAGATTGTCTATGGAGATTAACAATTTAAAGAGAGGAAAGGCGATCTTAAATGAAATGATTAGGATTGAAAAGGATGAAAAAGAAGATATAGAAGACAAAAGGAGGATGAGAGAATGGAATGAAAAGATAGAAAAGGAAGAAGAAAATGAAAAAAGGAAGAAACAGGAAAAGGAGGAGGAGAAGGAAAAACAGGAAGAGGAAAAGAATGAAAAGACGAAGACCAAAAGTGTAGGACAAAGAAGTGTAGGACAGAAAATAGAAGTTGGTAGAGGAAAAGAAGAAGTTAGAAGAAGACAAAGAAGAAACCCAATGGCCCTTTTCAGGGCCACTCCATTGCCTCGAAAAGATATTAATTCTGTCTTGCCTAAAGAAATTTAAAACCCTACTCTACTAAAACACGAACGCGACTGATTCGTGTTTGTCTATAGAAATGACACAGGTGGCATGACGTCACATTACTACATTGCTACATTGTTGCCAATGACCAGTACCGTGACGTCACCCTACCTGTTCCATTCCTCTAGGCGCTATACAGTCCCAGCGTGTGCTAGTCACTATACAAAATTCCCATTGGAGCTATTCGGTCCCAGGCTGATTTTTTGGGCCTAAAAATCGTGGGGCCAAAGGGTCCCAGGCTGATTTTCCTTCTTTGGCATGATGAGGACTAATCTATCCCACTATACTACTTAAGAGTTTTGAACAGCCGGGAAATACGATCGGACTGTCGGACAATGGATGTGGTACCGTTGCAGGAAAGGAGTGCAGGCTAATATGTGGGCGCCCGCAGAGCCAAATAGTAAGAACACAGAAGACTGTATTGGGCTCTACAACAATGAGAATTATTACCTGAACGACGATAACTGCTTAGTGGAAAGATTCTACATTTGTGAGGGCAAGTAAGTGCAAGAAATTAAAAGCTAGTCAATCAATTAAACATGGTAGTATTGTGATTCATCCACATCGTCTATTGAATGCAAATCTCGAAGACAAATCAGATAAAACTATTATTAATGAGTTTTTGTGGGACTGCAATAGGATTATTAGAGATGCATTAAAGAGATGAGAAAAGCTTCACCTATTTGAATAGTTTGCGTTTCTGTATCCATAGCAGCATTCAAGTTTACCTGCAAAGTTTGTTTGCATTTTCGCCAGTATGGTTTGCTTCAGCGTACAACTTATCTTACAAGACAGCACATTTAGTAGAATGTGCATTGGTGACAAATGTAGGTCCCAAAACACAGCTACTCGCTTGCCACACTAATTGAAAACTTAAACGTTATAATATATTTTGACAGCAAATCATTGCTTCATTTGTAAAGACAAATTTTATGCAGTTTTGTTAAATACTTTTAAGTATTTAAAATGTGAAAAAAGTCAATTTGGGTCAAAATCTCCATCCAGGTTTGTTGCTTTGAAAGCAAAATGCAAAGAAAAAGGTTTAAAATAGTACCTATTTTCTCTCAGTAAATGGATCTGAAGAAAGAATACCACCTAAGTGTATCGTAAGTGAAGTATGATAATTATGTTGATCCACGCACCATTATCAGAAATGCAAAATTGCATAAATAGTAGTTGTCCTAATTAACAATGGCATTACATTTTGAAATCGAAACGAGTGTCATAAATTCACTCCATTTATGGTTCATTTCGGCTTATCAGAAGATATTTAAATTGCTGAGAACGGTGAATTTTAGAAGTTGATGACTTTGAAGCCAACAAATTGCTGTAACCCTCACAAGTGACTAAACTGGTATCCTCAATTTTATCATCGCTCTCCTTGTCATCTTGAATGAACAGATCAAACTCTTTCCAATATCAAATGGTCATGAAATGTGGGAAATTTTAAATCTTGTCACGACAAAAAAAAAAAATCGTTGATCTAGTGATGGTGGTGGTGCTGGAAACATTACCATGATCGCATCAAATTGGAAGAACCAAACAACACCCATGTTGACACAATAGCAGTACCCTAAGATATATTAATAAGTGTTTTAGTCAAGATTTTTATCATCCAAATAAAGTTTTAAATAAATTCACATTGACGCAACCATGTGACACAATTATATGCATCATAGGTACGTTTGTAAGAAAGAAATCTAGTCTAAATCTGATATTTCCATAAAGGAAACAGCTTTATTTTTTGCCACATTGTATTCATCAAATATGCACCCAATAATTGATTTATTTTATCTTATTTCATTTGCATGCATACACAATGGATATGAATATCATTGTGATACTCAATTCTCAAAACAAAGTATTCATGATGGATCCCCCACCCCTTATGCTTATCAAGGTATACTTGCACTAATTCACTTCTTTGTATATTTCTTTTAGTTTTACACGTTTCTGATCACATTCTGTGCATTAACTATACGTTAAAAAGCACTGATGCTATCTTTACTACTTCCAGGCACCAACAATATTGACAAAATATATCCTAAAATAATCATACGTTTTAATTAATTTTCCGGAAATAATAGCATTTTAATGAAGCAACTTGCGGTTTTAGTGCAGGTGACCTTTCTGGCACCACACTCAAAGCCGGAAATCAACATACATATTATTTATTGTTTAGGCTTGAACGCTGCTTTCTTACGAATCCAAGTAGTATTTTCATTGCTTACGAAAAATATCCATGAAAAAGTTGAGAAAATGTATAAATGATTTTCTCAGGGATTACAGAAGCATGCAATAACAGTTGATTGGCTCAAAAGTATATTATATCATCTCCTTTGCGCTTAATTAGTCAACAATTGTAGTAATTAGCTTCATCATCATAATCTTCGTTGTCACCATCATCATCATCATTTGCTCGTATTTTATACTTTTTTGCATGATACCAAAGAAACTAAGCATTTCCTCTAAATATTTGCCAAAAATTAAGTAGCAAAGTTAATTCTCGTAGATTGCACCTACAGGTATTTCCAAGAATATTTTACTAACAAAAAAAGCTATATTGCATACGATTTTCTCTTTGAGTGCACCTTTCTCATGTGCCAACTTGATCAAATTATGTGTGTGTGTGTGTGTGTCTAGATAGATAAACATAAGATATTCATGCATGCATTGATCATCTACATTATTTTTCCTGATAAATTTTGAATGTTAATATTTAGGCAGAATTTTGTTTGAAAATGTTGAAAGAAAGAAAAGTATACTTTTGGGAGAGTCATCTTTGTATATAATTATGAAATGAGTATGTTATATTCGAAGTTGTGCAGTAGAGCTGGGTACTTTTGTATCGATGCATACCAAAAAACTATATTAGGGACCAACAACTTATTGTTGTAGGGCAGGGGCCAGGGACTTTTAAAAAAAATTCGTCTTTCAATAGCTGGTAAAATATCTTGCTCTAATTTATAGCAAAATAACACAATTTTATATTCATGATATTATTTGAAAAATATTAATTATCTTGAGATACAGAAAATTAAAATATCTCAGCTCAAAAGAAAATTGCAGCCGATGTCCTTTCTTAAAATTAAATGACCTGTACCTTATAGCAGATGACTTTGCTATGTGAATGTTTATTGTTGTATAAGTTGTGATCTAAAAAATGTAAATGAAGAGGGATTATTCAGCCTAAGCTAGCACCCTGTAAAAGCTATTGTGCTGAAATTAGTATGGGAAGTGTTGACACTTAAGGCTACAATCTACCAGCTACCCTATTGATATAATAGGCAGGGTAACTTTTAGTGAGATGCCAATTCCTGGGCAAGATATAGCCAGTACACATAAAACACGCTCAATAAACGTAATATTTAGTGGACCAAAGAAATTACTGAAAATTCAAACAGAAAACAACTGTTCTCTTGAAAATCTAATTACGATTTGCAGTCTTACAAACGAATACGTTTACGTAACACATTAAGATACGCTAGTAAATAATTAAAAATGACATTCTTTTCAATCGGAAGGTTTCCTAAAAGTTATATTTGGCCCGAATATCTTTCATAACATTCCATTTGGCCACCACGTGACTCGTGTCAAACATGTGATTAAAGGATCATAAATATAACTTTATCTGTAATATCTAAAATTACTCTGTGACAAGTACTGCTGTTTTCTAAAAAATCTGGATTATTTTGAAAAATGAAAATGAAAATATCTTGTTAATATTATTCAATTTTTAACACGATTACTCAGGAATTTCTGCACACGAGTTTCTGACGGAAACTACCGAAGTACTGATACAGTTAAAATTTACTGTGGTACATACCACACAAGAAAAAAAAAATACTTTGGTAAACCGAGATACCGGTAATGCCACGAACTTATAATGCGCATCTCTAACGAAATTAGCTTCGTGCAATCTGTCTGTGTGTAATCCAGATTCATCCATCTTCATATCTAATTTTTTCCAGGGTTGGAGTTGAACACCTCATCGGATGAAATTGTGTTATGTTGTGTTTAACATTGATGGATATTAATGACAGAAATCGCTATTAGTTATCAAAATATACCGTTTAAAATCTACACGAGCGTCCTGCAGTTAAAGTACATAATTCATAGTCTGCAACATTCAATATTAATGTCACGTGTTCATATTATCTCACACATTAGATGCCTTTATAGCTTGTCAATCGTGTAATAGAATGGATTGTTATATGCTAAGTTTATTCTCTGTTAACTTTACATTGTCAGAATCGTGCAGTATTTTTCTATACTACACGGCTTCATACTTCACGACGCGTGCGTTTAAAAAGAGTATCGTATATTAAGAACTGCTTTGTAAACAAACCTTATACACACAAGTCATAGACCCTTTAGCTTTTGGTTGATTAGATTTCTTTGTGAATGAACTAAACAAACTGTTTCGTACATTTGAAAGTAGAGATGAAAGAGTTAACGATGTGGACGAGTTCACTGAGTCATAAACGAAACTCTCAAACAAGCAAACGAATGAACGTGATATTCGCAATGTCAACAACAAACGTGAGAGACGCAGTAATTGAAAATACCATTCTGATATTTTAAACAGTTCTTTAGAAAAAATATTCGTAACTGTTCGAAAATAGAATGGTTCAGACTATGACTAGTGCTCTCTAGGATCTATAAAAATAGCATGGGAAAGCATATTGAGGACAAGGGGTATCGCATATCTATCGGAGACGTACCAGTTTACAAGTCAGTAAAACCACCAAATTTGAGGAAACAAATGCAAATGAACGTATTATTTCCGCTGACTACATGGACTGTCACACAACAACTACTTTGCAATTTTCTCCGTTTAACTATTTTGATACAATGTTAGGCTAGCGGTCCATGCCATATAGGTCACAGCTGGAGTCCCCCCAACAGCGAGCATGCAATTGACAGGGCATAAACATGTCTTATTTAACTGCTAATAAGAATGGTAATAAATATACTCACATTTATGCATCTTGAATTTCCTCAAAATGTACTTTCTTAGTTAGGACCGTCAATCCTAATGACATGACCAAATTTGTACTGTAATTTCGACTACAATTCCAACTGAAATCACATTCTCTTTACTGCATTCAAAAGGAAATAAATGTGATATTCCATTGCGTCTTTTTCATAATTTCAATTAAAAGAATTAATATGTTTCTCACATTATGATTCAAAAAAAATCAATGACAGAACAAAAACAGAGGTACGATTGATTCAATGCCAGTCCACTGCTCAAATCACATGTACATCGTACGGATTTACTCAGCTATTAAAACAAAATCCAGTCCATCACAAGCAGAAAAACAAAATTGAGTTGGATCAACAGAAAAACAAAATCCATCCATTCCAGACCAATTGCAAAAAAATGTTTCAATGCGCATTCATTCACAATATGACTCTAAATTTCAATTTTAAGTACACAAAAACAAGACTTTTCCAAAACTAATATCAAGCGCACGGTGAAGTTCAAAGTTTGTTGGGCGATGCTATGTGCGCAATAATATGTCAACGGTTGAATTTACGGTTGTGTATATAATTTGGAATACAGCATAAATTCAGTAACTTTGTTTCTTGTAGTGTATTCTATTATTATTAAGCCTTAGGTAGAAAAATAAAATGAGTTTACTATAGAAATGTTACTGCATTTGTATGGAAAAATATTAACTCGTTTTTCTCGGACTAATACTTCACTCCCAAGGTCGTTCAGTATTACTCAGAAACACTCGTCCATATTTTCCCATACAAATGCGGTAACCTTTAAATACAAGTTTTTTGCATATTTGCATTATACTCAGTCATTGCCCAATACTGTCGGAAGGAAAATTCATCGCACGAAGGACCTGTCACAATATACTCTTAACTACTTTATATGGTACACGTGAAATGTATGCTTTTGTTGATCACACATTCATATAAGGTATGGACCTTGTTAACTGTACAAACAGTATTCACTTTGACGGACAGTATAAAAGTATGGACCTTGTCTACTGTGCAAACAGTGTTCGCTCTAACCGGCAGGATAAAAAGTATGAAGCTTGTCCATTGTACAAACAATATTCACTCTGACTGGCAGTATAAAACGTATGAACCTTGTCTATTGTACAAACAATATTCACTCTGACTGGCAGTATAAAACGTATGAACCTTGTCTATTGTATAAACAATATTCACACTGACCGGCAGTATAAAAAGTATGGACCTTGTCTACTGTACAAACAATATTCATTCTGATTGGCAGTATAAAAAAACTGTATGAATATTGTCTTAAAGACTGGTAGTACGGACAAAGTTTCTAAAAGTTTGTTCAGAAAACGACCATAATGAAGATTAAAAAAGCATAGAGAATTTTACCAAACATTATTATACGTGGATCTTATCTGCTCTGGACAACTTGTTATAAAATTGAAATTTTGCTTTACATTCAGATTATTAGAGGAAGAGTGAATGAATATAGTAATTGATAGTTTTATATTGATACAACAGACTTTCAGGAGGTTTCTTAAGAAAGAAATAACACGGAATATGAAGAAAACAAGTTCAGAAATATCACGATATGAATGCAGTCCGACGGTAAATTGTGTAAGTACAGTAGGACAAGTATATGCAGTTTATGTACAGCAGGAAGAATCTGTGCATTATTTCACCAGACAACAACTAACTTGTAGAAATGTAAAATAAGCATTCATTCATAAGCAATTAGACTATATAATTTACCATAAACATCATTTGAAATTGTTTAAATAAGTTTTTGGCCAGACGTGTACAATATTTGCGTTTTCTTCTGTATTCGGAATATCGCCGAGCCGCATTTCTTCATATAAAAATGTGTTACTATAATGTATAAATATGCGTATACTTGCTATAATCACGATTAAAGGATAGTTCCAATACTTACTACCAATATTCATTTCTCTCCTGACTGTCATTTCACCTGTAAATGTCTACATCTGAATAGGAATCATTCATTGTTGATTTAGCAGTGAGGTTGGGTGTTCACCTAAGGACTGAATTGTTGCCACTGTATTAAAGATGACCCTTGAGATCTCCGCTCTTTTCGAACACTAATCGGGGGCTAGACCAGAAAAGTAGCAGCATAAATTGGACATAGGTAAAAAAATATGTTAAACATAAGACTATGCGACATATGTCAAATATATACTGACTATTGCGCAAGTTCAATATATATGAATCTCATATTTAAAACATAAGTAACATGATTAATGTGCACATATGGGAAACATGTTTTCAACTATGTATTGTTTCCACACCAGAATTCAGGTACCTGTTAGACACATTTATTCCCATGTTTTGCATAAGAAAATCAAACAAATATTTAACATATTGCAACGTTTATTGCCGTTGGTTACTTTATTTATCTTTCTACTTTTAATGGAAGAACCCCATACACTACTGACATTTCATTTGTTAACGACACCTCATGCAATAAACTGGTTCAAAAGTAGGACAGAGTCAGACCTTTGTACTGACATTATACACATTTATTCAAGATGCAAAATTGAAATAAAATATAAAGCAATAAATCAATTAATCAGCAAGTATCTAAATTCACGGAAATAATTCATGGTGGTGGAAAAGTGAACTATGACTTCGAGTCGGACAATTAGGTATTTTCTTCCACGGTCGATTTACTTGCTTGCAGTCACTGATGTGAAGGGAAAATATCACAAACTTTCTGTAACTGTGTGAACTGAGTTCTACTCAGTTTATCATTCGTTAATGAATGTGAGGAAGGGGGTGGATTGAGAAATATTATCTTTATTCGTGTAATATTTAATCTTGGAAAACTGTAGGCAGAAAACGACTTTGTTACTTGAAATTCTTGGAGATAATGTTAATAGAAGGTAACAAAGAAAAGGTATAGATCAGGGACGAAAAATGGTCATGTTACCGTTTCCAAGACAGAAAAGAGTTGTTTTCCTTGAAGGCCCTCCTATCTGTTGGAAATTTGGTGTGGTATCTGGAGGAAAATTAGGTTCGCTCGATGAAGGCACAGAAGTTCATCATACTGAGAGTTTCAGTCTAAGAAAGTGGTATGTGAACAGAAAATAGACTCATTCAATGACCACAGACAAATTAATAAGAAAGAATCGATACGTGGTGAGAAAATGTCACCATTCATCGCCCATACGAACTGCAATGTATCCAGATGAAAAGGCGAACTCTTTTAAATTTATACAGCTGGCAGTTGCAAACAAATCTTTTCAGAGGACAAAAAGTAAATGTTGAATATATAAATATTTCAAACTTATGAAAATGGATTCTAGATGAAATATAGAAGTAAAGAAATTACTCGTTACAATAATACGAAAAATTGAAGTTCTACATTTAAGTACTGAAATTACAGTATTGTCTGTATGTATATCTTTAAATTCTTTAACTAGATAAATTGTTTTGCGCAAAATATAATTCCAAAATAAACACTGGAAAAGTGTTGGATATTTGAGAACTCGGTTAATTGTTAAAAACCCTAACTTGTCTTGAGACTACAAATCAGTGCAAAAGGGAAATACGTAATTGAAAATTATCCAAAATCCGAGTGCTGAACCGTAATTTGGGCACCCATATCTCCCTCCGTACTGGACCTATCCTGCGCATGCTCAATGAGCTATAGACAGCAATGGCAGCGACCTAGGAAGGCTACACGCAGTCATAGATCAAATGAAACCCAGTATTTTATATAAGAAGTGATGGCATCTATTAAATATCATCTCCGGTAACCAAATATTATCTCCGCAATGCCTCCAATCTGTAAAACTTTTCGTTATCATGTCAACCTTGCAAATGCGTCTTTCGAAATCGTCAGTAGTAGGCCACATGTACAGCTGATAGTTCCAGCTACCCTTAGTAGTCTTAACTGTAACTTACATGCTAAAACAATCTTGTGAATAGTGCAGTAATTGTGGTCGTCTTAATCGTCATATATTAGAGTGTTTAACGAAATGTCATCAATTACCGTAAAGACCAGAAACATTATATCTGTTACAATGTTGTTTGTCATATGTTTCGTCATATATGTTTAGCATGCTGAAGATACGGAGTTCTCAACGTATGGTAAACATATGGAGCAAATTAAGTTGCACATTTACAATTCTGAAATTATACAAACCCAAAAGTATCATTAAATATTTGACTGTGTTTCATGTGTGTGTAATCCTGGCTGCCTTCACGTGCTTGCGTAAGTGTATGCGAAATATAGGACAGTTTCCTCAACACTATTTAAGGGAGAAACTTTGAGATTTTATTTAAAATTGTAGTCTCTGGATTATAGATGTGCCCAGCGATTATATAACTTCGATCCCTTTCTTAGGGCCAGAAATTGAAGGGGGATGGTTATTTTGCACTTTGGATATACTTAACACATGGATAAAATGGTGGGTCAGTAGGTGTGATAACAGAGAAAGGAATGGCTTTCGATTCCATTCAAAATATTTTGTATACGTCTTACATTGTCTACAAGAATGAATGGTAATTCTCCGTCCGTCATGATACTGGCTGTGAGAATGGTAGTTCAAAGTAATCCAAAAAAATCACTGAATTCTGCATGAACACATGTAGGGATAACTCTATGACCAAGGTCAAGGTCGCGTTTGTTTGGTTCGAGAAAGTCGAACTGGCTGGTTGATGTCAGCCACTAATTTATTAACATTTATGCCAACTACTTTACGTGTGGATTGTGTTGGATCTGGCGAAAGTTAGTTGTTTGACACGTTATTCACCACCAAGCGATATTCATTGGCCTACAATGACGCAGAGCATCACTTGATATGTGTTTGGTTTTTACACATTGTTTGATGTGGATTGTTAACTAAGTCCTACTTACTTGGTTAATATTGATAACTAAGCCGTACTTACATGACCAATTTCGATAACAAAGCCGTATTTACATGGTCAATGTCAAAATATCTGTGCAACATGCCACCTAGCCTGTTTAATTAGTGGATTCGTTTACAGTTAAAAGTAGATGTAAAATAAATGTTTTGCCCTACTTACTTGGTCAATTTCAATAACAAAGCCCTACTTACTTGGTCAATTTTGATAACAAAGCCCTACTTGCATGGTCAATTTCGATAACAAAGCCCTACCTGGGAAATTTTCAATAACAAAGTTACTTACATGGTCAATTTCAATAACAGAGCCCTACTTCCATGGTCAATTTCAATAAAAAAGCCCTACTTGGTCAATTTCAATAACAAAGCCCTACTTACATAGCCAATTCAATAACAGCCCTACTTACATGGTCAATTTCAATAACAAAGCCCAACTTGGTCAATTTCAATAACAAAGCCCTACTTACATGGTCAATTTCGATAACAAAGCCCTACTTACTTGGTCAATTTCGATAACAAAGCCCTACTTACTTAGTCTATTTCGATAACAAAGCCCTTCTTATTTGGTCACTTTCGATAACAAAACTACTTACTTGGTCAATTTCGATAACAAAGTCTGACTTACTTGGTCAATCTCGAAATATCTGTCCAATGTAACACCAAGCCTGTTTTGTTTATGGTTTGACACAGCCACTTCACAATCGTTATATTCACATGAGGCAAATGCGAACTTTGTTTCTGACAGCTTAAACTTGCATTTTGCATGCGTTTTACTGTTCTATTGGCTTGATTACGTGCATATGTTTAAAACAAAAACTAACGAATAGTCCTACTTAACGGGCAGAGGCTGAACAGCGTCACTCTCTCTACAAAAAAGTTACAGCGCGGAAAAAATGTGGCGGACGGATTCAACAACACGCTGACATCTGTGTCTATAAAGATCGGTGTGATTGGAACTGGGGTATTATAAACAATCTTTGATGTCAACATCTCACTCGTCGTTGATGTAACATGGGTGAACTTTGTTCTGATTTCAATGACTGGAAAGTTTATCGATCGAGCAAACCTGGACACAGTCATAGACCACATACCTAAAGCGCTACATGAGAAAAAACATCTCCGAAGTTGCGTTCGAACGTATTCTAGATCAAGACAGTAACTACAGAACCATGAAAAATGATATACGGCTTGTGTCGTATAAAGCATGCACATCCGTTGCAATAAACAAAGACTCATTCCCCAACCCCTATCCCCCACCAGCAGGAAGAAGAGCCGAAGTCCATGAGGAGTTCACGAAAAATCTCACTGGAAATTCATCACAAGCTGTGTTTTGTTGTCTCAACCGTCGAAACAACAGCTTCTAATTTGATGCCTATTCCCTGCGCACCTTCAGCATACGATACGGTTTTTCAGTGACGAGACCGTGTTTTCAATGACGAGACCACATCGTCAGATTCAGCTTGCCTAACAACTAATATTTTTTTTCTTAGCGTTCCATATTGATTTTTAAAAAAAAGAAAACAGCACTCAATCTGCCGATGTGCATATATAATTATGAAGAGTATGATCGCGATGGACAGGTGACCGAAAACCCATCCATCGATTTTATCTTGAATCGGATACGTGGAGTAGGTCAGTGACAATTACTGGAAGGTCGCGCCCCCTTGCTAAATGAAGATATAAAATTAGTTTAGAAGGCGGTGCATCTCCGTACAAGTTTTAAAGTAGAGAAGGTGCAACGGTGTCGATCCGAACCCTCCACAGTACGTGCCGCAGATTTGTAAAGGATTGAGGTCGATGATGCCAGTTTTATGTCTGCTGCGTCCTGGTAGGTGTGTTGGAGTAATGATTAAAGACCTAGGACATATGCAGCGGGTCAAGTATAACGCCGCCCTGGCAGGCACAGAGCTCGACATTTTCTTAAACCACTGCCAACTGTATTAACAGCGCCAAGGTTTGTTGCCCTGTCGGCGGCCATCAGAGCTGGAATAGCAAGGGCGAAGAGATGTAGCATGCCGCCTTCTTGTGTATGGCTTTTAGGGTTAAAGCTAAACGTTCAAAGCCGATGCCAGCTTAGACTCAAGTATGACTTTTATCTGAAAGTTTTTGCTGGGTGCCTATGCTTGCAGTCTGAAGGTCCTGATTGCTCATGAGACCTCACCCCACTGTGTAAAGTCCAGCAGGTTGGTCTCCACCACAAGCAAAGGCGTTGTAGCGTGCTTTGAGAGCGTGCCCTGCCAGTGGTTGCCATGTCGTTAGCGCGGAAGATGGAGTCATAGTCAGTTTGTTTCAGGGATCAGCGCGATGGTGTACTTGGCGCCGAAGATGACCTTGCGTATATTCCGAAAAGCCGAAAATGTGGGTTAGCTATATTACACAAAAATAGCTATCATGTTCGTTCATCTGTGCCTTCCACAACGCAAAGAATTGGCTGAAGTTTGAGTTGCTTTCTTTCGATACATTTTCGTGGCCATCGTCCGCGTTGTTTCTAATGACTATTAATGTTTTATAGGCATTTTCGACATGGTTTGTGGTGATCTTTGAAAAGAGCATCGACGGGCCGGTGCTGCAGGTGTATTCGTCACAGTAGCGAGCGTAACTGGGGATAATTGTGGCCACACCAATATTATTCAGGCAGAACTCAACTTCTTTATCACTGATGAGATAGTGGGCACTGTCGAACTTTGCTGTCATACACTTAATGACAAATGTCATCTTGTACCCTGCGGTGTCAAGGTGTAATCTGTCCAGTATTGTTTGCGTGTTTGTCGACAACCTCGATGAAGTTTTGGGCAGAAAGGACAGCGTTCATTGCCATGGTTGCAGTGACATGTTGAACGAGAGCATCGCGAGTTTCAGACAGTATGGTCTTGACCGCGGCGCCCATGGTTTAGGTTACAGCAGCAAGTCGAAGATAGGTTGCGACGATTTTGCGGACCAATTCGTTTACAGCATTGCGTGCATCGGGCGGCATAGTCTTGGTCTCGGCCAGTGCCAACTCGCTGAGGCAATAGTTAATGCTTCCACAATCTTTTCTACGGCGAATGTTGGCAGCGATGGGCAGTTGCAATCGCCAGCGGTAAACTTCGCCCACTATTGCTGGTGGATTCAGCTGCATCAACAACAAATTCATTGGAAAATATTCCTGACAATCTTCCTTAAACTTTCCTATCTGATTGCAAGAATTTTTCAGATCTTGTGTTAAAGAAATGCCTGAAGTTCTACACATAAGGATATATTCATGAAATTACTCTTTTCGATGGCATAAATCAGGTGAAAGTCGGAGTATTGTTCTGGCGGTCTAAGAAAGAAGAATGAAGATGCCCACAAAAGGCAAGTAGAGATTTCGCTGGAAGAGGACAGAATAACATTTCTGTTCTTGCAAACTTGGGTATGTTCGTTCATTAAATCTGATACCGCTACGGTGGCCTAAGTAGTCAGAACGTCAGCATCGGATGTGGGAAGTCGTGGGTTCGAAACCCGGCTGAGTCATAACAAAGACCTATTAAAAATGGTACTAACAGCTGTCTCGCTAGGCGCTCAGCATTAAGAGGTTAGTGTTAGGAATGGTCGGCCTGGAGTCAGGATAATGTTTATTGGGTGGGACATGATGCTACATGTCTGCTGCATGATGCCCACTGCATGTACGCCAAAACTCTACCTTCAATCACGGACAAAGGTCAAGCATACAAAATAATATATATATATATATATATATATATATATATATATATATATATATATATATATATATATATATATATATATATATTGTTACGACCCTGTAGTCAAATTACATATGTGTTAAAATTTAAATTCTTCTAATTCTTTGTTTCATTTTTATTTCATTTTTACATCATTAAATGTAGTTATTATTATTATGATGATTATGTTTGCATGGGTCTAATAGTTTGCTAGAAACATCGTATTTATTTAAAACGTAAATGTGACTCGTGTAAGCACGATTTTTGCATGACGGTTTTTCGTATCAAGTAAACAGTGAGAAAGAGCTATGTAAATGATTGGCTGTGACCACGTTATTACTTGTTTACGCTTTTGTAATACCCAGATGTGATTTCGAAACCACACGTGTCTTTCGTGCATGTGTACATGAAATGACGTATTAGCTTGTTTTAAATGTTCAGTTACCTGTAAGAAATATTCAGTCATAGTGATAGTCATAGTCGTAGTCAGTCATAGTTGAGAGTCACATCATTACATCTTGTAGAGTTTCTAATACCTTAAGGAAAAGGTATTTCTGTGCTGGAAAGAGTTGTTCATTCGTACGTATGAGGAACATGTGTATTGTTAGTGGTGGTAGCTGTACTTCATCTACTTTCTGAACAATTATTTTCCCTGGAGAACAACCCTACTGGCTTTGGACAAAGACATTTGTTGAAATTATTTCTAAATTGGAGCAGAACAATACAATTTGTGATTCACAGTGAAAATTCTGGACATTGTGTGTTAGCCTTCGTCTGACGTCATCATCCGCCATCTTGGAACGGAACTGAGATTCAGACTATATCAAATTAGAACTGTTTGTTCACAGGACTTATGTGTTTTCACAAATTTAGAACAAATTTTTGGAATCTTCTTCGTAAATCATAAGTCTTGTTTCATATATTTACCTTTTCACCGTGTTTTCAAGGGAAATAAATTGTTTTTGTTAAAATTTACAAAGCTTGTTGTAGTCACGCTTTCTTTGTATTACTTTGAACGAGCCGATACGTAACAATATATATATATATATATATATATATATATATATATATATATATATATATATATACTGTGCCCACTGGTGCCAAGAGCGTTTTAACTTATGTGATTAAACTGCGAAGGACATGTATGATACTGAACGGTTGCTACGTCCTTTAATACTCGCATATTCTTTGTGCTACAATTAAAGGACAGAGACTGAAAGCAGCCACAAGATACGGCTTGTCAATGGGAAACAATCGCGGCAAGAAATTTGCGCGTTATGTTTGATTAAAAAGTCCACGATCACCGCACGTACCGCTGATAATCGGTATGGTAATGGGCGTCAGTGAAAGCAAGGCGGCTGCATCGCTCCCAGCCTTGAAAAGCTGACTGGCCTGCCCTTCAGCAAGTAACACAGGAGAAGAATTACCGCGCCAAAACTACCTGCTGACTGGGCATAAGTTAGGAATTCGACGAGACGCTGACGACCTACCCAAGTCTGGCGAGCCCTCAATAAACTGTGTACATGCAGCATGCTGCTGACACGACCTGGAGTAATCGCACCGGCGCGACATCGACGACCTGATCCATGATCTAAGCACCATTCAAGGCCTTAAATCCGCGATCAACTTGATAGCTGGCTCGAGAAAGGAGGGATGAAAGCCAATTAGTTGTTTTGGGGCACCTGTTAAGCGTTAGCGCCGACAAAACACTTTTTCCTTGCGTGTGCAAAATAGTCTGTAATGTAACATTTGTAGTTCAAGGACTTTGTATTGGTCAGATACCCATCCTTACCCTAGCACATGTATTCTTTAAAGTAGCAACGTTAGCTTTGTCAATCTGCCTCTGTATCTCATTAGTGTGAAACATTACCATGGCCTCATTTTGAAAACATGCTTCAATTTATAACAATATGTAGTTCGGCTTCATCATCATATACGTTTTGTCGTCATGGTAAAATTTTTTCCAACTGTGCTGTCACCGCTAGGCTAAACTTCAAACAACCAAGTTCAACAAGTTCTTTTACAAGTACAGCTTGTACACTAGGAGCCATAGCAGATAAAAATGCAGTCGTATTGGATTCAAGCTTTATCGTCACGATTACACGATAATCATTTGCAATACCAATACTAGCAACTAGCTTTACCATGGGTAGAAATTTACTGCGACTTATGTTCGTCTTGAGCTGTCTGATGGCTGCTTTTCATTAACAATCGCGTCTATCAAGTCGACAAGTCATTTGAAGAAACATTTGGCTCCAACTGTCTGAGAGTTAAAACTGGTCCTGCAGCTATGACTGGCTGTGTACCCTTGTTAGTCGATTGTCTAGGTGGAGGTAACTGGCCGTGATGCTTAGACATATTGCTCAACATGATTAGACTTCGTGGTCTTGAGCTCCGTAATGACCTAGTCAGCCTGTCTCCGTACCTTATTCTCCATTCATTTTAGTTTTTAGTTTTTTTTATATTGCAATACCAATATAACGTGGACAAACCCAATGAATAACCCCATTTTCCACTCCATAGCATATCTTCATTTTACACACTCGCCTACATTATGCCTCATGATTGGAACATAATGCATTTACACACTTCTTCCGAACAGATGTCTTCCATGGTTTTATCCAAGCGCACTTGTTTTCCGCAAGACGTGGCATAGCTCAATGGTGTGTAACCTGTCACCAAGCAGTATACCTGATTAGCTGTATCCTAATGCCAAAGCATTTCTTGCATTGGAGTTAAAATGACCAGTGTGAGGCGGTACGATTTCGGTGATAGGGGGGATTCCAAACCTCAACATAAATGTCGCTACCCGCCGTCTGAACCAAATGATGGAGAATAAGTAGAGGCATGCGCCGTTTAAGAAACCCTGGGCGGGCAGTCTGGATGAGGTCATGAGTCTGCAGCATGGGCCAGCCTTCACTAACAACCTGCAGTTGTACGTTCGACGTAGGGTGCTAGGTAATCTGCCTGGCATGAAATGATCTGCTCCTCGGCACGCACTGACCAGAATAGATAACTAAGGACTAGCCATACCAGGCAAACATAACGTCGCACGCGTTGCGCCCCATGTGATGACGCTGTCGACCTCCACTCCATTGCCCTCGCCCTCCTTCTTGTCTTATCATTCTCATTGCTTTCCTCATCAACCACCTATGACGCTATTTCATTACCAACAAAGTCATCGAAATCAAAATCAATTTCCTGGAAAAGCTCGCCGTCACTTACATTAGTGTCCACGAATTAGTCGAGCATTCCTGTCATATCCTATAACAACATCTTTCCCAAATATGGTATACACTGGTTGTCCGCTTTAGTAGCTACTACAAAGCTAGGTTTGATTTTGAGCCTGTCTGATCGGTTGGAGAATGGGTCTGAGCTGGCTTAGCAACTCCTGTTTTTTTTTTTTTTACATTTTTATAAGACTGAGACTCGTTCCTACATGGATCCCAACCGGCTTGCTCACCAAAAACCTCAAACCGGCTGTCCATCCTCCTCCCCTCCTCGGGCTTTGGTAAAACACGCCTCAAGCTAGCTTAACCCAGGCTCGTCACAGCCACCCTCCTCCCCCCCCCTTGACAAACATCCCATTAATAAGAGTAAACTGATTTCGGTACCCAAATCAATGGGAACCAAACAAACCCACACAAATTAATGATAATTAGTTTCTCCTGTGCAGATCCTCTGGTTGTTGGCAAAAACAGTTTACTTTTGAATCATTTCATCGATCTTTATTTTCATTCCCCTCAAGATATCAGATGGCGATCAATGTTAGTTAATACATATTTTGGATACAATAAATCATATTTAAGAATTGTACAACATCTATAATAGCGGAGAGGGGTGAATTTCTTTCTTATCGAATAGACCCTAGATTCGACGGGTTATCTCTCTGTTAACCCTTTTTGTGCCGATAATAACTTGTTTATTCGTCATGTATTTTGCGGAGCCTTCGCTCATTATATCATGTAGATTCAAATGCAGCCGATACAACTTGAAAGGAACATAAGCGTATCATTTTTATAATGAAACTTTGTGAATATTTTACGTGCAAGAATCCAAAATTAGCTTTGTGAGTAGTCTCCAACATGACGCGTTAGTTTTGAAGGAGCATTGGCAGTTAAAAGAACGCATGTTCATAAACATATTTCGGTCGAAGCAACAGTCAACAGGAACACGTTTTCAAACAAAATGATTACTTTGATGACATGGATTACTTGTATCCTTGCAGCAACAGGTGAGACACTGTATATGAAACGAATACAGACGGGGATAAGAATGGTATCTGAAAGGAGAATGAAATAAGCATGAAAACTCTGTCATGATGGTCCTTAGTTTGTAAGGAATCATTCAAGTAGAAACTACATAAGACATTCACTTGATTACTTTTTAACCTTGCGTTCCATAGTTTCTATTTGCTTTTCTAGTCATAAAAGCCTAACTTGTATTAGTTTCAATTGAGTATATTTTCTATATCTACATTACCTTATGTGAATCTAATTCTTTTACGTAAGTACTTTCTATCCCGCCTTCCTGTCTATCTACATTGCATTTTTCTATCTTTCTAACAACCTATATTGATGCATGTTAGTCCGTCTATCTTATATTTATCACGTATTTTTCTATTTGTTCATTATTATGTCTTCTTATATATTTGCTTGTTTTGTATTTACCTACCTACATACCTGGCAGTTTCACAAACGTGGCAAAATGAGAATATCCTGAAACTGTTGATTTCTTTTGAAAAATAGTTTTATTCCAAACTTACACTATACTTTGATGTTATACAGCGTAAGATAGTTTTGCAAACTACGTCATTGCTGTAAAGAATAGGTTGCGATCTATGTCACTTTAGGTATAGAATATTTCTCAGGCCAGACAGAGCCTACCGACGTGGTATATCACTGGACAAGGAACCTTCCAAATTTTTCGACACGATCCAAACATTTATTTCTTTATGTGCTTTTATATAGTTTGAATTTATGGTTCTAGATATGACACAATGTACAAGAATTTTTCGAGTTTAGTAGCTTGAGTACATCTGCCATTCTTTACAACCGGTTTAACACACCATTTATGTACTGACATGTTCACACCGTGTCATATAGTTTTGGTCTCTTATCTGTACCTTTGCTTTTCCATGCCGTGTCTTTCAGTTCCCTTCTTGTGTACTGCGTAAGTTACCTCTCTTGCAGAAAAGTGATTTACTTGCCATGGTCGGAATTTCAATAAATAGTACATAGCTAAATGAGCACTATTTGTTGGACTTTAAACCGATTGTAAAGAAATAGTTTTATGTAAAATTGAGGATTTTTTTGTAAAATATAACCAGATCCTGCTTTTTAGGTAATTGTGTATTTGTTTATTTTTATTTTAATTATTATCAGCTAAAAATGCATACAGAATTCATGTTTTAACTATGTATTACTATCAAAATACCTAGTATTAGATGATAACTCTTTGATAGAAAGGGAAACCACCTTACAGGATGTAAAAAGAGTCAGTTGTCTTACATGTGTATCTCATTTGTCTGCGCACATTTCATTAAGTTCCTGAGCGGTTTACAGCTTCAATCCGCTTGAAACTCTTTCGCTTGTAATTATCATTCAATACTACCTACAGGACCCCTTGTTTAATTCTTGCAAATTCTATCGTTGGAATATATATAGGGTATAGCAACTTTTGTTGTTGTGGTGGTGGTTGTGGAGGTGGTGAAGCTTTTTGTGTGGGTGGGTAGCTATGTATATCAAAATTTCAGCAGGACTATACAAATTGAAAATATGTTTCTAAAGTTACAGCTGGGTGGGTTCTATCTATACCGATAAATCAACACCTCAGATCTGGTTTGATACTGATGGACGATATGTGATGTCACCTGTTCATTAAAATGTGCGATTTTGCTGCATACAGATCTTTCCGTAACATACCTGCGCATCATGTAGACAAATCCCGGTAATTGGTAACAGCCATATCTAGCGCAAAATTCAAAATGGCCACCGGACGGAGGGTTGTGCAATTCCACTTAGATGTACAAGTCACCAAACATAGGATTTGCTCCGAAAATAAAATGTACATGCCACCATAAGAACCCTTCAGCCAACGGTAGCTCTTCAGCCGGAAGAAATACTGGTAAGTGTATAAAATGATGACTGATGTGTGCAGCTAAAACTGTCTGCAGGTTTTACTGAACAGGTGATATCAGCCAGGCCTAAACCGCCAATAAATATCATAACGGGCGAGGGGCTGATTTATCGGCCTATGTTATATCAAGAACAATTGGTCAATCTCTGGAAAAAGGATTCTAAGATTTTGTTTCTAAAACGCCGATATTCTTCCTATTTTGCATTATGAAAAAGTGAAGACCATATTATAAAAATGAACAGATCAGTCAAAATTCGAAAGAAGCTGGCAGACCTACACTGCATAATCCTCTACTCACTCCACCCAAATAAAGACCTTTACAAAGTATTAAGGGGCTGCTGATTTTAGTTGTAGCTATCATATTAATGCGATATGTTTTTAAGGAAACACCCCCACCACCCACCACCCCCGTTTGATTGGAGAATATCAGTCACAATTAGAGTACGGTGATAATCACAATGGATTGGTCACAGTACACCTACTTCTTGTACCTGCATTTGGTGGGTAGGACATACGAATTTAGCAATGTTATTGCATCTTGGGCACAACATTGTGCACACAGAGCAGTCGAGTCAACAAGCCTTCAGTTTCAGCTGGTGACCTTTTAATATTTGGAATCCATCTGCAGTTTTGTAACTTTTGTTGTGGAGAATCCATACAAGTATTAAGTGCACTATTGATGGACCATTACTTCAAAACGTCCTGGCGATTTGATTTTTTCCCCCAACTTTTGTTTCTATTTAGTAAAGCTATCTTAGGCTTCATCTTGTTTCAGCAAACCAACGGTTGTGGTTTAAAGGGTCACGTGGACAAAATTATGGCAGGAACTTGTGGTGTTTACTTTGTATATCCGCTTTTCCGAACCCGCAGTTTGCCTATCGAATCGTGCCGTTCACTTTCCGTTTTATTTATCGACAATCCTCCCAAGTTGCAAAGGATAGGTGTTATAATGTGACCGAAAACGGCTCATTATCAATTGATATTGCATCTGATTAGTATTTGAACTTCAAATATTCTTCAGTCCCGGCACAAGGGCGAAACTGGATGGTTTGTAACACATCTTGTTACAGATTCGCAGAACACGAGGAACACTGGTATTCGGCAATGGTAGGCAATTCACATTTCTTTTATGATTATGGCACTCGGTAAAGTCACACATTCATGGTACTGGAAGTCCCCCCCCCCCAACCCACCGACCCCCCAAACCATACCGAAATAGAGACTAAATATAAATATGAAATGACGCTAACATCACAGATGAGATATAAACCAAAACAAAAAAGGAGTTAATGTTGAGGGCCTTAAAACTATTCACAAGATTGAATCGCAGTATATTATTTGGCAAAGCAAGCTAAACTAAAGCTCCAGAAAATTAAAGATATGTATTTAGAAATCGAAGACCCTAATGTTGATTATAAAATTAAGCTAAAGTGCACTCTCAGAACAACAATTCCCCAACTTTATTTTAGTGCATAACTGTCTGGTTCAATGGCAAACTCAGAAAAAAAAACATTTCAACAAGATTTTAAAACATTTTATGATATATCAAATTATGTGAGTATCGATACATTAATTTAAAATGCAAGGAGAATATTCGTACAGTTCATGTTTTTATTAATTTACTCAGAGCACAATGCTGGTAGAAAGTTTATCTGCGTTTAGCAAACACTAAGCTTGTTAAATTGGCAGATAGGATGGCACACTAGGGGCGGAAAGAAAACTTGAAAGTTCTATGAATGTCTGATGGAACTGTGCCATTAGATTATGACAGATTATTACTTAATTCCAGCTTATGTAAAGCCTTTTTACCAATATATCTATGTCAGATCATCGTATACACAATGTTCCTATTTTTATTCAAGTCATAGTACTATATTAAATGCTTGTAGTGGTAAGGATAAGACAATGACAGAGCATGCGTATTCACGCTGATCTAGGATTTCTTAGCTTCTCTTTTTTGTTTATTTATTTTTGGAGGTAGCGTGGCGTTTCAGTGATGCTGATGATGAAAATTTGCCTTAGTTCAAATCCTAAATCTGTCTTTTATCTATGCAGCAGCGCATAGAAAGGTCCAAGATCACCAATTTATTAATCATTTCCAGAAACAAGATGTCATATAGTATGCTATATCATTACTCTTAAGTCTATTCAGCCGTAGATATATCATTACTTTGACATATGCTTTATATAAAAAGTTATTCTTACTAACCAATGCGAATATAATCACTATATAATCACTATGTTTGGATCTAGGTAACCTTGATTCAATCACAATGAAAGGGCATTTTCTTGTCAGACATGATTATCTACCTTGAACTTTAACTTCCCCGGCTGAACACGTGTAAACTTATAGTATGGTCCTGCGTTTGCCGACAATCGTACGAGATCCTTAGAGCGTTTGTATAGTTTAGCACATTCTTTAATTTCCAAAACAGTCGAGCCAGTTTAATACCGGCAATTTGTAAGATAATTTTTCACGTTCTATCAAATATCTGTCTTCGATACTTTTCTTAGCAACAGTTTGTTTTACACGGGAAGTGAACTTTATACTTATCTTCAATATCTCCTCCACATCCGTCGAGCCAGTTTTATTCCAAAAATATGTGGAAATGTAGCTAATGATATGTTCTTGCAAATGTTTGTATTTGGTGGCCTTCACATGAATTGTTTTGTTTTCGACCAGGTGGAAAACTTATTTTTGACATTTATTCCAAAGCCACTGCTCCTCTTTGACACAAACTTGAGAGAAATATTTCTTTTTATGAATTTACAAAAAAAATGAATATGAAAATTAAAGTACTATATGGGCAACAAAGAGTCGACATTTCCTAACCTCTTATCGAGGTCTGATCAATCACTGTAATAATATTAGTATTACATTTGCTGCCCGAATTCTCTTTTTAATGTCCCATACTTCCTCCTCGCCCAAGGGAACTGCTCTGGTTTCCCTATCAACAAGACGTAAAATGTTGGCTGACATTTCTAAAATATCAGTCTGCTAATTTGTCTCACACTTTTTAGGAGTGTTTTACTTGTGGATTCCCTGGCGACTATTTTGCTCATATATCGGTCACGTAGAAACTAGATATCACAACGCCAAGTTTTATTAAACGAAGTGGGGAGATGATCTTTTTTATTGCATTCCTTGGAACAGTTTGGCGTCCATAGCAACCAGGTGAAAAAACATTATTCTAATAGCTCCTCCGATAAAATGCTTCCATTTTGAATTAAACTTAATAAGACTGTTTTACGTGCCATAATCTGCCAAATTTGATTTCGGAGGCCTTCCTAGGTTTCCACTGCAGTTAGGTTTTAAAGTCTTTTGACTTAGATTAGTCGGTAAATCTATTGTAAGATCTATCTCAGGTCCACATGGGTCTCCTGTTTATTTGTCATCAATTTTAGGAATACTGCACGAGTCGTGGTTGGTTACCGCTCAAGATTGATGATCAGATTGAATTCAACTATGTTCAACATAACCTGCGGGAGCACTATGACATTTATGGTAAGTAAGATCACAGCTGTTATTATCTCTGAGGCTTTTATATAGACCATATTGATGGACGTAAGACGGTAGGTTATAAATCAGGCTTTCATGTGGTTACGAAAGATGACTATTAATCAGGTTCCTAATAGAGGCTGCATTCCTCGATGGAAGCACATTTCCGACTGTGCTTAAGTGAAATTTGCTCCATTTTAAAGAGGAGATTTTGTATGTTAAAGCTTTCTCATTCGTCTTAGTTACTTTGTCAATTTAAATGGCATATTTTCAACTATAATCAAACCTATAAATAAAAACAAATCCATAATTGCTTGAGTTTGGTGATGGCCGACTTGACGAAAGCTCTCATCTTTAATAAGCTAACAACAGTTTTCTTTCTCAAAAAGTTGATATCTGGCAACTTATCTGGCAACTTAACTGTTTATTCATTATTCTAAAAGACAATTTGTCAAGTGTACAGTTCTCTCTAGAAATTTGTACCCTTTTATGTGCCAGATATAGGAGAACGCGTTACTCGCCAAAAGGTGGATTTTGCGCAGCAAAACAAAGAACACTATTTAAGGCAATTTTACCACAATACTGAAAGTACATATCATTTCAGAAACGACAATCAGTTGTGGGAACAAATTAAACGCAATAAAATCAAATGCAGTATACTGAATCGAAACGGTGGTAAACAGAACAATCTACCTACGCGTTGCTCAAACATTTGAGAGCTAATTCCACTACGGAAGGTTTATGTTACATACATGGAGTGGCCACGGGTGGACCAGTGGTCTTAAGCGCTCGCCTTTACCGATCAGCTGCCTTCTTACCTTTGTCCGCGTAGGTCTGAGTCTTGGGCTTGGCCGTTGTGGGTGTCTGAGAAAGCTTGCCATTAGCTTCCCGTGGGCGGGTGGTTAGTTGTGGAGTTTTCCAGGATTTTTCCTCCTTATACTGGCCGTCATGTATAGCCTATCCTGCTCTGAGAATTAACGTTAAAATCAAAACAGCAGCAACTCACATGGGTCTCCAGTGGCACTCAGATTCTGCCGAAATGCAAGTATGTCAAACATATAACGATGGAGTCAAAAATCATATTGATAGTTTTAGATATTTGTTCTTGTTGGATTTTGTTAGTTTTTCTTGTTTTGTTTTCTTAGGGCTCGGAGAGTAAAAAATAGAAGGGCACACTTTCACAAACGTCTTCGAAGAGATGAAACTTGAACTGATACCATTTAATGAGGGGAAGGAGAGTCTATTATTTCTTGGACATGGAAAAATCGATTACCATTCTTCGTGTTAGAAGAAAATGATCCGTACTTTAAAAGTTTAACAAACTCTGAAGACTGGAATGTGGAAGTATTTCACACAAAATAAAACTGGAAAATGGGCTCACGTTTTAGCAAAGCTAATACAGAAATACAGTAACCCTCATCACAGGTTAATAACTACAACTTTGACTAAAGCAATAAAGAAACAAATTAGTCAAAGATAGGACGAGTTCGCTCTGCCATTTGACAACTAACATATCTTGAGCATTAAAGATCAAAGTCGGTGAAACAGGAAGAAAGTCAAAGGATAAACAGTTTTTGGAAAGGGCTATTTTCCTAATTCACTGAGGAAAAATTCAAAACCAGGCAAGTAATAATTTGTAATTCGATTGTTTACAACCTGATAGATCTGAATGGAGAGAATCTACAGGACATGTTTTACAATCACGATTTATCACTATATACCAAACAGGTTGATTTATGTAAATGTGAAAATATTTGAAGACCATGAGACTGAAATAGAAACATATGTCATTGTGAAACGTAAAGAATAAAATCAATGGCTTAACAATCAGCAGCCAACAAAAAGTATTATTCCAACAAAAACTTAAATGGCAGAAAAGCATTACATAGCACTATCAAGTAACAGAAAACCTTTAATATTTTCAAAGAAAACCAGGTTCTAGATTTCTAGAATGTGAGAGCTGTGGTTAAAGCAGTGCATTGAAAAATGAGGGAGCTAAAACATGCGCGGTATGAAATTTGTATAGGTCACATGACCAGAAGGGAAAAAGATACTATGTTCCAAAACATTGCCGTTAAATAATAAAATCGTAGAAATGAAACACTTGATATGGCAACTGCAGTGTAGGCAATGCCCTTGCCGGGTAATAAATAAAAATTTTAAAAATTTAAACCTATAACAATGAGTCATATGAAGCTGATTCCAACTACATTTAAATAAAGTTGGAAAACAAATACAACGTAACGGACTAGATGTTGATCAATAAGGTTTTGAACAAGATGAACGGTAAAGAAAATCAAATAGCCGTTGATATAGTCATCAGGGTAATTAAACTTTTTCAAACTTCATTAAACAAATGTATAATGGGGACTCACGCAACCTCTCAATCAACTATGAATTTGTTCTGGATTAAATTACTACCATGATCAAATTTTGACACATCCATACAATCTTATATCGCAAAAAATCAACACAAAATGAAGAAAACATTATTTGTTTTGTTGTCGTTGCTAGCTGATGAAACAAAACTAATGGCAAACAAAAAGGAGAAAACAAATTGGATATGTTTCTGTCTGCTGGTTAGTAATGGTATGACGGATGAAGAACGATCACGATTGAATAAAAATATGAGATATACGTAATCTGCAACTTGGGAGCACATGTTCAATACAGACCATCTATTGCGACAGTATCAGAAAGTTTTTAAAGGTTGATAGACCCGCTAATTCTGGGACAGCAGGATTACGATAATATAGAAAACGTCGTGGTAAAATTCCAACAGTACAAACCAGAATGAAAAGTAGAAAAGCGTAATTGGACTAAACTGTTGGAAGCGACGGTATCGTGTTGTTATCGAGTGACATGGTTATGAAAATGGACTGTATATTTGTATAACCTAATTTGCAAAAATCAAGTGACTCGTTTAAACTAAGTAAACCATGCTATTAATATCAAGGAAACCAAGAGTGATATTGCAAAGACTGGCAAACAACCCGTAACACTATGAAACAAAAGCAAAAAAAAAAAAATGTAGAATTCAGTCATGAGCAAAATGAGAAACAGCCAGGTAAAGAAAAAGGTCTAAGATGATGGCATTGTGTTCAGCATATCTTCTAATTGTATCACATTCTCTGCTGTTCAAAACACACGTGGTAAATTAGAACCCCAACCACAACCATAAACAATAATTTATTTTCACACTCTTGGTCGTGAAGCTGCTGTCGTTACTGAGAAATAGGCTACAACCCATTAACTCTTCTTGTTGCTTATACACCTCCGACCGAACATGCCAGTAACAAGCCAACTAACAACAACACAAGTAACATAATGTGTTCATCGAGGAATAAAACAATTTATTCAGCATTAATAAGCAACGATCCTATCACAGTACCAATACTTTCAGGCCATGGTGACGCTGCTCTTATGGCTAAACCAAACAAATAATTAGCTAGATATTTGAAGCCTTGCCATCTTAAAAAAAAAAAATGATTGTGCTGAGATTGTGGAGTTGGAGTTGGAGTATAGGAATTGTCAGAAATAGAAAACTGTTAACAATGGTTTTACAATTGTTGGAGTTATAACCATTGCTGGCAAAATCTGTTCTTTGAAAAGTTGTTGAAGCCTTTAACATAATGATAACTTTAACTCACTTTTAAATTTCTTAGTCATCGGTTTGTCTAAAACTTCTGTCGAACTGAGTTAGATGAGCAATTATTATGGTTCGCTTTTAAAATTTGATAACTGTTTTCTTTGTTTTGAATTTTGTTAATTGCTGATGCCTTATTCTTCGTACGTTTCAGCATCAACATGAACTCTAATTTTGACATCTCCTACAGCAGTTAGAAATCCCCCTTTGTTTTTTTCCCTCTTGTGGCAAATGCTCTTTCCTCTGCGGGTGGAAATTCTTCTATTTGAATTTTGTTGTGGGGATCATTCATTATAGTCTCTGCTACTCGTAGCTGTGTATGGTTTGAATATATTTTTCCGATGGTGCTTTTATTAGCTTTCTAATAAAACTGGTGTTTCAACCGCATATTTTCTTTTGGTATAACTAAGCAACTGACTTTTCGCTATATTTACTCGTTTCTTATGTTCCTCCAAGCCATTGGAATCTATTTTGAAATTCATCTGTTATCATGGCAGAAGTAGAAACAGGTGGAACAGTTGGAATTTCCCAATGACCATATATATATATATATATATATATATATATATATATATATATATATATATATATATATATATATATATATACAATAATTTGGCTATTGAGGCATTACATCATTGACATTCAACCATCAAAAATCAATATCTGGATGTTTTTGTTTACTTGAAGAGGTGATTCATATGTACAGATACGGTCACATTTGGATTAAATCTTGCATTATAAAATCCATGAGAGACATATGCATGTAAATTAGCACCGGTGTTTATCCTCCATTCCCAGAACACGGATTTACTACAATTTCTGCATCCAGTAATAAGTTTTTTCAGACAAATAAACAACCAATCGAATGCTATTTCTTCAGCTATATCCAACACTACATCTGGGATGAATGTCCAAACTGGAAGCGACACCCTTTTTCACTGAAACGTTGTAAACAGTCTCAACGAAATTTAAGTATATGGCGCCGCGTCTATTCCAGTTGACCTGACGAATCAACTGTATGATATCATACAGGAATTTCCATCAGAGATCCAGTGTTGAAAAATGACGGTGTTTGTGTCAAATGTTCTATTGACTGGAAGTGTATTTACTCTCCACCCCCCACCCCCATAGAATAAAAATAAATAAATAAAATCCTTTCTAAATGTATTAATTATCGAACTCTGCAATTTTGTTTTTAAGCTCACTATTCACGCGCAAGAATTGAAATGAGCAGCGCCTGAACCAGAGATAAATAACTGGCGTGTTACATATAAAAAATTATGATACTCGTTTCATCTGTTTCATAAATTCAATATTAAATCAGATACCCATTTGAGATCCTTTATTTATCACACGACTACTCTACTGTAGTATATCCATATCATAATTTGTTTATATGTAACACGTGTAATAACAGTTAATGACGTCACAGATTACTTCATAACATCATGCAAGGAAAGGCGTAAGGATCGAGTCATATGAATGTATTTAAAGGCCATTTCACTACTCTACTATGCACCTAGGTCGTATAAAACCAGTATATTTCGTCATGCGATAAATAGAATCTTACATTTGTCCTCATTTCAAGTGAAATTAAGGAAGACCCGTCAAAAAATATCAATCTGATACTTGCCTAGGCTAGTAAAAGATAAAACTTATTTGACTCGTTTGATAAATTTCATTTGCTATGAGCACTCACGTAAGATTTTCTTTTACTGGGATGCAGTCGTTTGTACAGCCATAAAAGTTTATATTACATGCATCCTTGCAAAAACCACCTCTGCGATATCAAAATTCAATCACTGTGATTACATGCATCCTGGCGAAAACTACCACAACGATATCGAAAGGCAATCGTTGTGATTATATGCATCTTGACGAAAATCACCACCACGATATCAAAAGGTAGTCACTGTGATTACATGCATCCTGACAAAAACTGCTACCTCAATATCAAAAGGCAATCACTGTGATTACATGCCTCCTGGAGAAAACTATCACCACGATATCGAAAGGCAATCACCGTGATTACATGCATCTTGACGAAAACCACTATCACGATATCAAAGGTTAGTCACTGTGATTATATGCCTCCTGGAGAAAACTACCACGATATCAAAAGGCAATCACTGTGATTACATGCATCCAGACGAAAATTACCTCTACGATATTAAAGGGCAATCACTTTGATCAACCTAACATGTTAGCCTCCGTGACAATGATGATGCTTGAATGGTCATGAAACTTATTATATTGATACATCTTGAGGCGTCTATTCCACAATACCAAATGTTAGTCGCTAATCTTCCATTCAAGCATTATGACACTGTATAGAGGATATTGTTCTTGCCTGCCTTAATGCTGGATATATTCCATTAGTTTCCATTTATATGAGGTCACAAAATGTTCGCTTTTTCTTGCTGCAGATATTACTTTTCTAGAAATATCTCTTCAAACATCTCGTGGATTGATGGTTGGCGTTATAATTTCTTAGGCTAAAAGACAATAATACAGCTGTAACATACAAAAATTATAAGAGTGAATAAATATGAAAAACAGTTTTTATATTTTGCTCTTAAGTATATAATAAATATGTTATAAGTGAGCGCTATACACATTATTTTTCAGATCCCACAATAATAGAGTTTTGGATCGGGGCTTTCTACAACAGTTCTCAAGGTCAATGGATGTGGTATCCTAGCCATGAGGTCATGCAATTTAAGATGTGGGCGCCTGGAGAGCCTAATGCTCCTGACGACTGCGTAGGGCTCCTTAAACATGAGAATTTCTTCATGAATGGCGATAAATGCAGCAAAGCTACATACTTCATTTGTGAAGAGCAGTAAGTTATCGAAAGCAAATATGAGGCTACAAATAAGTTAACAATACAGCCATTCGGGTGTCACCGTCATATTTATCTTTCTCTGCTTCGTGATCATCATTATCATCATTATCATCAGCAGCATCATCTTCTTCGTTTCCCAAGAAAAATTTTGAAGCATCTCCGGTTTGATTCTCATCTAGTATATTCTTATGGAACATTGACCAGTGCTGTTCTGGCGCCTGGAAGTGTGTGTGTGTGTGTGTGTGTGTGTGTGTGTGTGTGTGTGTGTGTGTGTGTGTGTGTGTGTGTGTGTGTGTGTGTGTGTGTGTGTGTGTGTGCGCGCGTGTGTGTGTGTGTGTGTGTGTGTGTGTGTGTGTGTGTGTGTGTGTGTGTGTGTGTTGGGGGGGTAGGGGGAGAATAGTGCTTTATATTATGTGATGGAGATGTTCTAACATGCTGGACAAGCACTTTAATCTAGAGTTGCAATATGGAACAATCTGGAAAAGGGCCTTACTTAAAACAGACCAGGACTTTAAAGTAATATTTAGTGTGATTTGTTCTTTGCTCGTGAAGCGAGCGGAATCATACATTATTTATTTTGATGATCAAAACCTTTCTGAAAACAAACCATCAGTAAGCCTCAGTTTGATGGGCTTGACTAACTTGTACAGATTACAGAGACATGTTTGAAGCCTAACCCATTTTCTAACTATACACTGCATAAACCCTACTGTTCATTGAAAATAATTGACTATTTTGCGGCGAATGTCAAACTAACTTTGATCTGTTTTTAGCAGTACAATATTCCCTGTCTGAAAAAAAGCCAGAGACCAAAACGATGTCCACGCACCTACGATTTCCAGCTTTTGTTACAGCAATAAACTTACTCTAACTCTAAAACTAGGATGTCAGTATTACCAATCTCCATAACTTTTTACGCACTAATGGTTATCAGGGAGCGCATTCTGACTTTATTGTCGACCTTCCCTTTTGCATTGTAGGGGGGTGCCATATCGAGTACTGCCCAGAAGAACTGCAATAAACCCCAAAGTAGCCTTGATATCCCCAGGAAGACAACCAATACTTCTGTAAGCGAAATTGCTACTCTACCATTCTGTGCAGCATTTGGAATATGACAAACCACTCAGACTTACTAAAAATATTGCCTTGACAATATGTGCATCTTGTTAAGCTGAGATCTAGCTTCAACCCTCCACAACTCCGACAATAACGAGAAAAACGACAAGAAAAAAATATTTACATCAGAGATGCACAGTAACGTTTTGAATTGGTTAGGCAAAATATGATTTAAGGTGTTATACTAAATATGTTTTTATATTTGTTGGGAAAATGGGAACAAAGTGAATCGACCAAAATACAAAAAACAGCTAATCCAGCCTGGTATGATAATAGTACTCCGTCTGTCACGCAAACTGCTAAACTGTGCAACAATCCCTACTTAGCTGCACATTCGACAGTTCCATCAAATCGTAATCATCGTATCTATATTTTCTCATGATTTTTATACTCCTATGAATGATATATGTAGAACTCACTAAATTCTTTCTGTGATTCAAAAATACACAGTTCTTGTGAGAACCAATTATAATTTGCTGCTGCAAAATAACCCACTCTATCAAATATTGTCAATATTGATTTTCACATGGACTTATTCGACACACAATTCTACAAAACTCCCAAATAATATCAGTTTGAATGTTATATCTTTGAATTATTAGTCATTCAAATATGAATTGGTAGTCTCGTAAAATAACTTTGTAATACGATTTGCAAGTACTGATTGGCTCATTATTTGGTTTGAAAATTGTATTTCCTAACACGGAACCCCAATAGTCAAACAAATATACACCAATATCTCTTGAAATGTGAAACGAAAGTAGAAAATATGGTAGCTCAAACTCCAAGTCGATACACACAGATAAATACAAAATTCAAGTGCCGCTTTAAGATTTGAAAAAGAGGATATAGTTCTCTTGAATAATTAGCAGGGGGTCTCATTCTAGTTTGAAATGAATATTCTTGTAAACAGGTCTACCAAACAACAAAACGATCCAATGAAAATTAACAGTTACGCTGACAAGATTGGTTGTATAGTGGACTGACGTGTGGATGTATACTCTTTCGAAATTTTTATTTCTGTTACTTCAAAGAGAGAGAGAGAGAGAGAGAGAGAGAGAGAGAGAGAGAGATTTTATGGGAATCGATCTTAATACCACTGAAAACAGGAGCCAATCTTAATATCTCTGAAGCAAAGGAGCTTGTGAAATTTATCATGTTACATAATTGGCCTGTAAGAACGAACACATCGAATATATTAATTCATCTAATTCGGATTTCTAAATTATCATTATTATTATTATTATTATTATTATTATTATTAAATACAACAGTGGGTATACATTGTAAAGAACACATGAAGACAAATGGTTCTTTTAAAAAGTACATAAGAGAGCGCGAGTTCAATATTGCATGTCACATAAATTCAAACCAAATGAAACATTTTCATCTTCTTTCACACTTACAATTGAGACAAATTTCAAGGTCTGTGCAAAGAATGAATCAATAGGAAACTTATGCTGACGTTTTGTCTGCTTCGCCTGTATGTATGACACAATCTAAATATTCAATTTAGCAAGAGATGTGGGTCATTACAACCTCAAGGCACAAGACGAGTCAAACAATGGTTAGGCAGGAATTTCCTTCAAGAAACTTCAATCCGGAATTACGGCCTGTAGGGACGCTTGTTCATGCAGATGGAGAACCAACTTGTTAATAATCCGTTGTAGGCATCAACTTGGAGTCGAAGAAAAAATAGCTCTGGAAATGAAGGCTATATAACGAACCCATTTCATTTCTGGAAGGATCAACTTTGTAGAAACAGACAATTCTGTGGTCGTGACCTACATATCTAAGTGCTGGTCTGGGATATTCTATGTTGATGCTTCCAGCAAATGAGTACAGTTCTGATCTGTCATATTCCAGGCAGGCTCAATGTCATAGCCGATATGTTGTCAAGAAAGGCCCAGAATCTCGACAATCACTTCACCTTTGATATTGGAGAGAATCAAACGAACTTGAAGGCCTCCAATTTGATGGCATAAGTTAGAAAGCTGCGCGTTTGCAGGGTATGGTACAAGGGAAACAAATCCGTCTACTTGCATGCCTTGATCTCCCAGCTTGGTAACTCAAATCTCTGGCTCTTCTAGGAGAAGACGTTAGCCCTATTATTATCAAAACTTCCTCTCCATGATTTCTGACACATTAAAGCGTCACGGTACAGGAGACATGGGTCACGACAGTGATTTTTTTTAATACACTGGCCAATTTTGATCTGAATCGGCCCTGATCACTCATCTTGGTTCTGACCCGCCTTAGCTCAGACAAATTCTACAGCATGCAGGAAGACTGAGTTTCGTGCCCTGTCGATAGACCCGAATTTTATCCAGTTCAGATCGGGTGGTTCGGTGGCTTCACTGACTCGAATAAACTATGAAACCCAAGAACAGGTTACAGTCTGCAAGCTATTAGCAGGTGGTCATTCGCTCTCTTTTCTCTATCGATGAGTGTAGTGGAGGAGCTATGTGAGACGTAGTCAGTGCCGTCTTGCACTATTTGAAACGTAAAGAAAACAGTCGTAGAGACCGACAGCGGATCTTTCTTCAGATCAAGGCAGGGACACGTGATATATCTCCTGAAACCTAAGCGTCCTCTGCTATGTTCGTGTTACGTACAGCGGCCTCGGCTATGTTTGTGTTATGTTCAGCGTCCTCAGCTATGTTCGTGTTACCTTCTCCTAAGACCAGATACGCCTCATGAAATTTTCTGCTCTTGATATTCGAGCGATTTCTGCTAGCCTGAGGTTCTGACTTAATGGTTCGAGCAGAGACATTGGAACAGTCCGCTGGCATGTACCATCAACCTTCTCGTGTCACCTGAACCTGGTGGGTCCAATGGCTGTGACCAAGACTACGACCAGACCTGATCGACGACATCACAATCCTTACGTGCATGATTTATAGCATTCGCTGGATTCGCTTCACTTTTATCTTAGTAAGAAAACGTCATTTGTTTCTTATTATGGGTGAATTTCCTTCTCCTTTTACCCATTCCCCGAACGTTACTGTGACTGGATCATGTATTCGACGAAAAAAAGGATATTTTAAATTAATTGTTTTCATCCAAAAGTATTTATCAGATCACGTTAATATAAAGCCCTCATTCTCGTGGATGTTTCACTCAAGCTTTAACTGGATAGCATCTGGCATACTGGTAGCCACCAAGCGCTAAAATGGATTGTAAACTGAAAGGGGTGGCTTGGTGTATATGATATAAAAGACGGAACGGACTAACATTTTCGTCTTTCTGAGAAGGCTGGATTGAAGAAGTAGCGATTATTTTTTCCGAATATTAAATCGATTGTCCACTTCTGGCTTTCTCAAAATATATTCTGGATGCCAGTTATATGATAATTTCTTTTGCAGATAGACAAGAAGGTCCCAAAATATATACTTATGCATAAACACTCACGTAATCTGTGGGCTTAAACATGTTTAAAAAATTGCGTCTGATGTATTCGTATACTTACCATGCAAAAAAAGGTTAGAAACGGTAGCTTAAGTATTGTCATGCGCACAGCCAGTTATCTCTGTACTTTTTATTCAGGTACAATGTAACTGATTACAAACTCTGCAGTAGCTCCTTCTTCGCATTGTATTCTTTTCATTAAAGTACTGGACACCCTACAGTTGTGATATGGTGATATTTGGCACAAATTTTAAAATATACAAAACACAGAATATCATCTATTATCATTCAATGCTTAAATTGTACAACGAAGAAACTGAAAAAATCAAGTACCTAGTCATACTAATTTGACGAATGATACACACTTGTTTCAGTCATGTACAATTTAGATTCAATATATAACCTATTTGTAAAAAGGAAAATATGCGATAAATATGTTGAAAAGTTTGAAGAAAATAAACATATGAAAGGCTAGACATTTGTTTTAAATCAATAAAATGTTTCCCAAATTTACTTTATTTACTCAGGGGAAGTAAGTGTAGGTTCAGAAAGCAAATAAAGCATACCCTGCCTTTTGCATGAAACAGAAACAGCATAGGTTGCACCTATAAAAAAATAGGGAATAAGTTGCCTTTTCTTGAACTTTCCATAGTTTTATCACAAAAAACTGTTGTTATAGAGCTTAAAGCATAGACTGAGACACAAAAAATAAAACCAAAAATAAACAACTTACTTATCTCCACTATTCACTGCAGCTCAAGAAAAATCTCTTTTTTTTCAGAAATGGAGGACAAATTATTGGATGAAAAAAACATCGGAGTTAATCAGTATCAAAGAACACAGAAAACTCAAATCTGGCAATTTGTACGGTACATTTATTTCTAAAAATTACTTTCCACTGAAATATAGTTGCGATGCATGTATATTTGTCTGGGAGATGTATGTTTCCAGTTTGCAAATATTTTGATTAAAATCTACATATTGTCATGTATCACGCGTAATATTGGCTTGTAACCTACAAAATAAAACTCAAAGTTATTTTGCAAATGTTTATCTTTACGTTTTACATTTTTTTTTTTTTTAAATAAATAAATAAATTGTACTCTGCACTGTGTGGCGGGTATTGATTCGACGTGCCATTAAACCATACACATATTCACAAAACGAAATATTGCGTTTTTTATCTATTATTCTTGGTTTTGAATCAGAATCAGTGCCCTAAATGTTTTAAAAACTACAAGACACATTTTTCAAAAGAAGAAACGAAGGTAAGATCACCCAAAGAAACACTAAATATTGTCATCGTAACATTTGTCAAAGAGATAGTTAACCTATCGTCATCTTAGTACTTGGGCATAATAGTCACATGATGTCGAGATATTAATCGCATGACATTTCCCCAGATGCTAGAGTCACATGACAGTATCAGCCATTGTAAATGAGAGATGTGGTGTCTTGGATTGATATGGATGGAACATGAGATAACCGGACGATCTAACCAGGTAATTTCGAAATGGCAACAATGGCTAAGGTTGATTGACTTCAGCGAGATTGACATGCTGTCAAAAGGTCGTATTTAACACCGAAATATGATGTAAAAGATCGCCGAAAACCCCTTTAAGTGCTGCGAGAAACACCGGCAAGTGTCTAAAAACGATAATGTTGCGGACAATCTTGTCTGCAATAATTGCAATGTTTTATGAATAGGCGAGATCATAAAGCAAATCACAAAATTACCAATGTAGGTTTGACTTCTTATTTACTGGACTATCAAAGTATATCTTTTGGCAACTAACTTAATTTTCATCTCCTCGGGATTAAATAGTCTTTTATGTGATGAAGTTATGCTGAACATCAAGTACTCAGTCTTTATATGTGATGCGAGTTACATAATCATTTGACTATCAGAAAAAATATAAGTATGAAGAAGCAGAAATGAATTCACAATCAGTAAAACCAACAGGATACCACTGTTACCAAGACACTACGAAGTAACAGTAATAAACTAGAACAGTGTGCATAATGAGGCAAGTGATTCCGACGGAAAAAATTTGCAGCATAAAGCCAGTATGTACTATTTATTGGAAGGTACTTCTTTTAAAGCTCTCAATCAAATAAAATTTGTAGGAGTCACAAGTACAATTGATCTAACCATTTTAGCCATACTACTGAGTCGACTTTCATTTGAGATATAGACGGGGAAACTAACCACCGAACTAAGGGCGCGCGAAGAAATTATTCGAGGGGGGCGGGAGGGGAAAGAAAACATGTAGTGGTCAACTATTAAATTTTACAGATGTACGCCAGAACACGTTTAGAGGTGAAATCTGGGAGGGTGGCACTCCCCCTCCCTCTTGACCTTATGTGCGGGCACCCATGCACCGAACCTTTCTTGTGAATTTACTTTTATTTGGTTAGATAGTCCAGGATGCTAATCGTTGAGTCATACCAATTATGTGACTTTTATAGCCGAGATAATCAGGGATACTAACAATTTGGTCATACTCGTGAATTTACTTTTATTTGCGAGATTGGCAGGAAACTAATCCTGTTCCTTTATGGTGAATTTACTTTGTTGGTGAGATAGTCAGGGTTGCTGACCATTGAGTCATTCCGGTTATTTTACTTTCACTGGTGAGATAGTTCTGTATGCTGACCATACATCCATCCTGGTAAATTGGATTTTTTTGATGAGATAGTCTGAGATGCTAGCCATTGGGCCATCCCAGTGATTTACTTTAATAGGTGAAATGCATGTCTAGCTTTGTGGATTCTTTGCTATTACAAACCATGAATTCAATCACCCAACCGAAAAGGATCAAAAATGAAAAAACGAGGACACAGTTGAGGAATTTTGTGAACAAAGTTGCCACTGTATTGTATTATGAAAATATGGTATTAGCCCAATTGCCATATACAGCATTGCCAATGGTGCACATTTCATTTTCATCGAGTGGTTGCAATCCGGTTGGTTGTACCGACTTTTTCAAACGGAATTGCAAATTGCCTAGGGCAGAAGCTGTGTCCCTCGTGTTTTCCGTCCGTGGTTCCTGCCATTTAGAAATATACTGAGTACTATATTTTGTTCCTGTTTAGTTACATTGTAGGCAGAGATATGCAACCATTTATAACAACCATTGCTCGTGATACTCTGACTGAGCCAGAACTGAACTTTCCCTTGGAGGATTTGAGCTCACCCAAAATATGAAAAAAAAAAAAAATGAATACAAGAAATAAATAAGGCAAAATGAAATATAGGACGTTTTAAGGAAATTATATTTACAAATAAAGAACTTTTGTTTTCTTTTATGTTTGTTTGCACCATGAAAGCATATGTCGGTAATTAAAGTTATAAAACTATATATGCAAATAGTATATGGAGATAAATAAAGAGATGAAGAAGAAAGAAGGGTTAGAATGAAGATACAATTGGAAGAATAAAGACATACGAGTAGTGTAGTGGGATACTATGGCGTCAATGGGAAAATACATTACAGACCCACCCACCCCCACCCCGGGACCGTATAGCGTCACGATTTATAGCGTCAAAATATCACCCTGGGATCGTATAGCGTCAATGGAAATTGAACATAGGGAATGTATAGGGACAAGAGGAATGGAACAGGTAGGATGACGTCACGGTACTGGACAGTTGCAACAATGTAGCAAGGACCGTGACGTCATGCCACCTGTGTCATTTCTATATACAAATACGAATCATTCGCGTTCGTGTCAGTGAATAATAGAGTAGGTTTTTAAATTTTTTTAGGCAAGAAAGAATAAACCTTTTCGAGGCAATGGAGTGGTCCTGAAAAGGGCCTTTGGTTTTTTGCTTCTATTGTCTCCAGTTCTTCCACCAGCTTCTTAATTTTCCAATGATTCGTTTCTTCTTCTTTTTCTTTTCTTCTTCTTCTGGTATCCAGTCTGGATGTCCCATAGATCTAAATTTTTGCTGTATTTTCATCCAGTTTTGATTCAGTCTGTCAAAGTCCTCTTTCTTTTTTGGGTTTTCCTTCTCCTTTCTCTCTTTTGTCCATATCTCTTTGATTTTCTTCACCTCTTCTCCCATTACCTTTTTCATAATCTCTTCTCCTTTCTTTAATCCGTCTAAGCCTTTTTTGACAGAAGGCCACTCGGTTAAATGGAATATGTCTTCCAAATAACATCTGACTTCTGTAACAATATCAATCACTTGTTTCAAAGTTCCCACTCTTACATATTTTAGATGTATGAAGCCTCTCAACTGCTTCGCTTCCTCCACTATCATCCCTTGTAAAAATCAAAACTGGCTACTTTCTGTCTGGTCACCAAGTCTTGGCTGCCTGGGAACCTCCATTCCTTTTCAAGCCTATCCAGTATGTATGATCCATCCATCATCCAATACCAACTGTCTTTCAATTGGTTAAATGCTTCCATCTTGATAGGTGTTGACTACTCAACGTGGGTAGCCAGACTGACTGACTGAAGGATTATAGTCGCATATGCACTCTGTGCTTCGCGACTGGTTATAGCCCTAGGCTGGGCCCTCGGAGGTGTGGGTATGGTGCCACCACTGCCTCTCAGAGCCCTAGGCTGGGCCCTTCGAGGTGTGAGTATTGTGCCCTCACGTCCTCCTGGGGGATATGAGTATGGTGCCATCATAAGCCCCTGTAGCCAGACTGACTAGCGTTCCGCGTTATATACGTCAAGCACGGACGTGAACGAAAACATCCCTTACACTCACTTCACATATGATATACTATCCTCACCAACGAACGAGAAAGCATTAAACACACACACATATACTATCCACACCAGCGAACGAGAAAGCATAAAACACACACACATATACTATCCTCACCAACAAACGCGAATGCATAAAACTCACACCTATTTACTATCCACACCAACGAACGAGAAAGCATAAAACACACACCTATTTACTATCCACACCAACGAACGAGAAAGCATAAAACACACACACACACACACACACACACACACACACACCAACGAACGAGAAAGCATAAAACATACACCTATTTACTATCCTCACCAACGTACGAGAATGCATAAAACACACCTATTTACTATCCTCACCAACGGACGCGAAAGCATAAAACATACACACTATACTATCCTCACAAACGAATGCGCATGCAAACACACACACACACACACACACACACACACACACACACACACACACACACACACACACACACATCAGTAAAGGAGTGAGTGTTTATAGTCACACTACTCTACATTCACACCAACTGGCAAATTGAATAGTCTCTCTTTTCTAGAGATCTGGTTAGACCTGAGAAGGGCTGTTTTTTTCTTGAACTCCAATTGCACCTTGTTAATGCTGGCACCTCCCAGGGCGGGCACCACACACACAACGACGACTCCAATCTTGCTCCCAGTTGGCACGTGTGGTTGGGAGTGCAGAGGGGGCTTGAGTTGCTTCACTTTCCCAGTCTTCCGTCTCTGGGATAGTGAAGGCTTCCATCCTTCTCCAATACTACAACCGTGGATGATGACGTTGTGGTGCTGGTAGTGGTTGTGGCGCTGGATGTCGTGCTGGTACTGATTGTGGAGGCGTCCTCACCTCAGATTTCACCTCACACACAGGACTTAGCATGAGGTGAGGCAGGATCCTTTCCTCCTTCTCTTTCTTCTTTTTCATCTTCTCTTCCTCCTCTTTAATTCGTTCTTCCTCCTGTATTGCCTCCATAGCCGGTTCATCTAAAAGGCGCCTGGCATATTCCAGGTGCATTTGGAGTTCCAAAAGCTTAGCAATTCTGCTATTCATTTTTAATGTTGACGAGTCAACGATGGGTAGCTAGACTGACGATCGAGTCAATTTATATACTTGAAGCACGGACGTGAAGGTAAACATCCCCTAACACCAAAACGTACCATCACATCAAACGCGCGGACCTAAAATAAGCACTCACGTTGACGTTTTTACTTACAAACACAGACATCCACGATTTGACAAGACAGAGAAAACAAAGGGTGGATTTTCTTTTACTGACAAAAGAAACAAAGTGCTTATAGACACACTTATATTTATTTCTTAAAGACACAAACACATAAATTTGTTTTGGCAATTGAATTAGTATGTCTTTTCTAGAGTATTGGGGTAGCTCTGAAAAGGGCTGTTTTTTCTTTGTCGATGGGGAAGTGATGGCAATCTTTTTTTACTGTCTAAGATTGCGTCCCCGTCTGGCAGCAGGCTTTCCTATACGATACGGCC